>OX381711.1:53566488-53824652 GCA_947462335.1 Harmothoe impar
TGTATTATCCATGTCATGACATTGTGGTTCACATGATGCAAGATCTGCTGGTCCGGGCACGAGAAACAAAGTCCACCGTCGACAGCATTGCTCTGAGAAAAGCTGTGGCTATGTCGCAAGGGGTAATTAGTTTCATGCCAGATGGAAGACATTTCTTTTCATTTGGGGATGTGCTTTTGAGTACAGATATGACATACTTGTTGGAAAGGTTTTGTTGTGATGTTTCTCTCACAATGCCCGATGTCTCGGGGTCTACTCTGCTCCACTACGCTGCTCAGTATGAAATAGAGAGCGTGTTCAAAGAAATGAGAGAAAGAGTAAATGTAGACACCCTGCAGGAATTCCAACAGGCATGCACTAGCATCAGACCTGACGATAGCCACAGTGTGTGTTCCCTGATGGTGGAAAGGAGTAGAGAAGATCTTCTCCATAAGTACATGATCAAAATCGTTCAGATAGATCCTTTTCAATCCGAGTTTGCCGATGTCTACTACAATTGGTTACACGAGGCCATATTTTGTGGATCTACTTCTGTGGTCATCTATCTGTCTATGCGTCATAGGGATGACATGGAGAAATCGTTGCATTGTTCAAATGAGGGTGAGCTATTCAGTCCTTTAGATCTAGTGATGGCATCCCCAAAGTTGTCGAAGTCAGAGAGACAGTTGTATGTGGATACAGTTCTCTCTGTCTTTGAAGGGGGGATGAAATTACTACACCATACCCTCCACGACCTTACTCTCTTGTGCTCCCCTGTAAACAGGATGCAGGTAACTGCCATCATGTCACCACTAGAATTGGCTGCGATATGCCTCAGAGACAATATTTCAATGCATGTAAGATCTTATCCTGGTTTGAGCAGCTCGGTCATGCCCCCTGCCGTCAAACCAAAAAACAACCCACCTACTCCACCTGGCGGACCGAACTTTTAAGTCTATCGCCCCCTAGTGTCAAACCCTTGTATGAAATCACACGTCTCGTAGAGTTTCTAACCAACACACAAAGCTACTGAAAGATGATTGTCAAAACCATTTTTCTAATTCAGTGTTACTATTATATGTATTTAATTGAACATTCTTTTATTCATACTATACTTATTAAGGTCGATGATAAAGTGTTTGAATATCAAGTATCGTTGATTTTTTGTTCTCGTTTCCTACTGTTATGGCAAAAGAGAACGAGTAAGACAGGTTTACAGATACGTATTTATTGCTCTTGTAAAAATAGACAGAAATCATATTCATGCAGGAAGTGATACACATGTCAATGCTGTTCTTGTCACAAACCTTTGCATATGGCAGTTAAGTCGGTTCTTGTCTAGCTTTTCACAATAATTAAATGCTTCACCAAGAAATATACACATAACACTGAATGAAGAACAATTTCTTTCTGCTCCTCAAACTAAATGTCAGTAAACCATCGAACAATGTTTCGGTTCACATCATGACACTATTCACAGCCATTTAGACGATACATACAACTGAGAACTTCATAAAATAAGACTTCAGTTCAGACCCTGCAGAGTACCTTCATATATAATAGAATGAGTTAAATAGATAGATCAAGTGAGTAAATATATTCTGTTTATAGTACGGTTTAGCTCAGCTTTTCGTTCACCGTGGTCAAGCACATTCAGGAAGAAGTTCAGAAAATAAGGTCTATCAGTAGAATAACCACTGGTACATACATAGACATTCAAATATACACAACTATTTAATCATGTTCTGATCCTGCTCTTTGAGGAAACAGAGAATGTCATAAAATAAGAACCTTCAGAGTGACTTCTTATTATAATAGAAGAAGTCTCACTGAGTATATATATATCATAGATCAGGCGAGTAAATATATTCTGTTCATAGTACGGTTTAGCTCAGCATTTCTGGTTAAGCACATTCAGTCATGATATACACAAAATTCACGTTCTGACCATGATGATGCTGTTTGATGAAGTAGAGAATTGTTGAGCGTAGTGGCACAGACTAAACACAGTGTGTTGCACTGACAGTACCACACAAAGATAAGAGGGAGCAATTATGAATTTTATCTGCACATGCACATTGTGACAATGACAAAGATACCAGATACAAGAAGTACGAGGGCATGTGGCACAGATACAATGGTTTTTTTCTCACACATTCTCACACCATATTTCTCAAAAGTGATTCCATGGAGTTTCAATCTCCCGGTACGGTATGGATTGCTACAGAAATAACTTCTACTGTGACGACTATCTGAAAACAATGTACTCTCAGTTTTCGTGTATCTGTTAGCACATGCGAAAGGATGGCAATCACACCTCAAGGAACTCTATTATTTGTGCATGGAAATACTGTTTGCTGTGTGGAGCATAATAAAAAAAGGGTGGATTAAGCAAGCATAACAAGACTTCACCGTTCAATGAACTCAGTTTGAAGACGGGAGATACACACAGGCAGCTGGCCACATTCATAATTATTTGAATCAAAGTTTACAGACTTCAAGACTCAACATAATACATGTCACACAAGGATTCTCAAAATGTCTCATAGAAGAAAAGGTGGATGATATATATATTTTTTTACAAATATGTATTTTTCCATGATATCATATCAGTTTTACATACACACATGAATAGTGTGAACAGTATATGCAGTTTACGGTGTGTTACAGTTTACAAGGTGGATTTAGCAAAGGAGATCTATGATACAATCTACCGTATTGAGAGACAAAGCTTTAGGATTTCGTTCAATGTTGTTATTCATCTCACGAGCTACAAATAAATATATCCAATATTCAAATATAAGACGCATAGTTTACAGAAAATGCATGTCACATGAGTCTGAACTTCTGATAGAACAAAGAAGACTCATTTCAGTATTTTAACAAATATATATATTTCTTCCATGATATCGGATCAATTTTACATACACACAGAACTAGCGAGAAGAGCTTACAGTGTGTAATGGTGTACCAGGTGGATCTAGCAAGGGAGATATACTATACATACGATACAGGATTTTGGTCAATTTAGTTACAGATCAATATATCCAATACACAGATATAAGATGCAAGTTGGCCCGTTCATCGTCATTTAAATCATACTTCGCAATGTGGAGGACACAACCCCCCTCCCAAAATCATACATGTTACACAACAATTCTCAGAACGACCTTCTCATACAGTAACCATGGCAAGAAAAGAATGAGTCAGCACCTTCATCCAGTAGATCGTAAAGAAGGGGGTTACACACACACAAATAGATCAGGTTTTACATACCTTCTACATAAAAAAACATGAGTAAGAGAATCAAAGTATACGGTATACATGTCTGAAGTACAGGAGCTGCTGTACACAAGAAACGCTGACATAAATAACTGGAAACGCGTTATACTTTCTATCAAACTCGATATAGTTCACACACTCAACAGAACCTGGTTTCACAAATTCAAACAACACACAATACATTTGTTTCTTTCTTTTTAACACAAAATAAATATTTCACAGTCAATAGCATAGGAACAGAATGTCAAGATCCATATGGAAATATGCATGTTACACTTTCAATCTGTTTCAAAGAACAGTTTCATCAAATTTACACTGTCAGGGGACATGGTTAAAGTTGCGACAACAAAACTGATCAGATCCTCACACCATGACTTCAGAAATGCAGAGACGCGATTTCTGTCAGTCTTTGAATAACGGCTCAAGTATATCTCTGGAATGGCAAAAATATTATCTACAGATGTATTCTCACATGAAATGTTCCTTTCCATCCGACATGCAAGCATGTCGAGCACACTTTCGATGAGAGCACTTTCTGGCATATTTTTCTCTGCAAAGTACTGAGGGTGATGATCATTCTCAGATAGATGATGTGAGAGGCTGTTCTCCCAAGTGAGAATCTCTTCCCCTACTAGCTCTCTGGTGCCAGCACCAAGTTTCAACGCGTACCCTAGCACCTCAGCAGCAGAAAACTTGGAGAGATCATGCTTTATCATACGTTCCTTCAGTATGCCATGCAGGGGCTGGAGAAAACAGACTCCTGCATCTACCATCAGGAATGCATAGTATATCCACTTCCTATGGCTCAAAGACTGATGGAAGTGTTTCATGATCAATGGAAGCATGTCTTCACTGCAAGTAATCTCCTCCTTTTTATCTTGAACATATGAGAAAACTTCGTCGTCTCCCCTCTCACACTTGGAATCAATGACAGCATTTATCAACAGGCTCCTGATAGTGTATTTCATCTTTCCTCGGTTTATATCTAGAATCAACGTCAATGGTTCTTCTCAAAATGAATCTGAAGTAACAAATTAAAAAGAGAGTTCAGAGAGTAATGTAGACATCGAGTTTCAACATTTCCTTCAGACAGGTTGGAATCTTCAAACTATCGTCTATCACTGGCCAGACAGAGCTAGATGCCACATTTGATTCTAACTTTCTCTGAAGCTGAAATCTCACTGCTTGTACACAGAGGCTCTCCAGACTGAGAAACTGTTTGTCCCTACAGTGCATCTCACGCTTCAAAACAGTTTTGACAAGAGTTGAACAACCGGTGTAGCAGCTCTTCGAAACCCCCACCATGATCAGCGCTGCTATCATATTGTCTGGAAACTGACTGATCAAAAGAGGTATCCCTTCACCCTTCCAATCAGGCATGGACCCGTGAACAACCAGCAGTGTCGCAAGTTTGTACAAGCCCATGCTGATGGCTTGGTCTACAAGTCTTGTTCTGTTGTCATGACAAATGCATTCCCCTGCGAGTGATAGTCCCCTCAGTAACATCTCATGCATCAAGATGGGATCATCATTCACACGTTTCAGGAACACTGGACATTTCAAACAAAGGTTGTGATTTATTTGGGGTGATGCATCGCCCACTTCGATCAAGGTGAGAGCACAGTCTATGTTGCCCCGTGAACATGCCATGGAAAGTGGTGATTGCCAACCCCAAATGAACGAGTCCAACACAGAAATCGATTGTGCATAGAGCAGAATTTGATTTGGGTTCACTCCCATCTCCAAAATATATTGGACTATTTCCTTCCTACCCATGAATGCAGCAGCATGGAGGGGTGTGAACGTGAAGTTAGGGTCAAGGATATCTCCTCCATGTTTCTGGATGAGTTTCAACAGTTCCAGGTTACCCAGAAATGCAGCAACAGTGGCTGGACAACACTGATTATCGCCAGAACAGCACGAGCTGTTGGCCTGTGAGGGGTCCCACGTGAGAAGACACTCTACGATCGCCATTTTTTCATGGTACATTGCACCGTAGAGTAAGGTACCCCCTTTGGCTGTTTTGTATTTGTTCATCGTGTTTGCCCCTGACCCAAGCAATATCTGGAATATTTCGAGATTACTATTTATCAAAGCCAACCACAGGGGATATGAAGATGGAGTTGGCATCCTTATGAAGTCGACATCTGCCCCTGCAGTCTCACTATATCAGCACAGTTCCTGTAACATGCTCTCGCCAGATAGGAGTGGATCATCTTCGGATGAAAAAAGTTGACCTCCAAACGAGGGCTCGAGGACAAGAGAATTTGGCAAGCTTCTATGTCTTCTTTATTGATGGCCAGCATGAGAGGAGTGAAAACTTCCCTGTCTAACCTGTCAGAGAAACAAGGAGAAGATTAGGGTAAATTCTCTCTCTCATGTGTCTGGAATCAAGTGTTTCTGGAATAGCTACCATTTGATGCATTGCTTTAGCTTCAACATTGATTTCAAGGAAGCTGGCATCACTATGCAATCGATCAGATGCCAGAGTGTGGTTGAAGTAGGATCTAGAATACATTTGCTCTGTAACTGGAACCTGAGTGCCTGAATAGAAGCTAGTTGGAGAGTGTCTGGATTTTTGACGCCCTTCCCTTTCAACTGCCAATGCAGCCTCTGTAGCACGGCACGGCAGGATGGAGGGCATGTAACATTATATTTGTTTGCCATGCCCGCTGAGTACATAGCACTGACCAGTTCGTTAGAAAATGTGGGAATCAGATCGTGGTGAGTGCCTTCGTGGCAGGACCAGTCAGGGGCTGCACCGTGTGCAATGAGCAGTGCAGCCATGTTGTAGTGGCCCCTGCAGATAGCCTTGTCTAGCAGACTGGAGGAGCCATGACATTTACATCTAATGGCAAAGGGGACACCCTTCAACAAGAGCAGATTCATCACGATGGGATTTTCGTTGATAGCTTCCATGAATGCATAATTTTTCAAGCACAAATTGTGTTCACATGTTGGGGATGCATTCCCCATGCCCAGAAGGAGCATCACTGCCTCTACTTTACCCATGGCACATGCCATGGAAAGGGGAGTCTGCCATCCTGTCAGTTCCTTTGTGATGTACCACAATTGGCTGGAATGAACAAATCTGTTGTTTGCTTTGGCACCTCTTTCGAGCAAGTACCCTATGATTCTGACGTCCCCTATGTACGCAGCAACGTGTAGAGGGCAGAGAATCTCATCCCAACAGTCTATTTTGCCTCCATGGCTCACAAGAATTTTCATCATATCTAATCTAGCAATAGAAGCGGCAACGGTGACGGGGTTACATGCAAACGCTCTCGACCCACATTTCTTGTGTGCCAAAGACCTATCGCGTTCGAGGAACATCTCTAAGATTTCTGTGTTACCTTTCAGAATGGCAAAGAAAAATAAGCTACTGCTATTGGTTGTCCTGTATTCCGTGTGTATGTCAGCCCCTGCATCAAGAAGAATCTTAGCCGTGGCACAGTCGCCTTGCCTCACAGCTATGTACAGTGGATAAACATTTGCAACATTTCTGGCCATGAATTCTACGTTACATCCTGCACGTACAAGAAATCCGACAATGTCAGTCGAGTTGTCTAGACAAGCTTGGGCCAAATAAGAGTACTCCATATTCTTATGATAAAAGTTCACATCAGGAGGACGGATGGCTGACATCAGAATTTCACATGCAATAGTGTCTTGTTTTTTTATGGCAATCATCAAAGGAGTTGAGAATCTGTTAAGAAAGACAGAGATGTAAATGTATAAATTTTATTAACTAAATAACATTATAAACTGATTTTTCATGATAAACAGACAGAGGTACTTGCCTTCCCGTGTTGTCATTTGCATCTGCACCATGTGCAAGCAGCAGCTTCATGATGTTGTGGTGCCCCTTCCCAATGGCAATCATCAGGGGGCTCAAGAAGAAGAGTATTGTGTGCCCGTTCACTCTTGCATTATGTGTTTCCAGCAACAACTTCACCATCTCTGACTTGCCTTGGTACACAGCGAGATGTAAGGCTGTCCATTCGTCATTGAAGATCCTTGGCCGTTTGGCTACAGTACTTGGAAACAATTGCGACTCAAAGTATGCATGCATGAAATCGAGATGACATGCTCTTCCCGAGTTCAATATCTCAGTCAACAGGTCCGTGTTGTTTGTGCAGACTGCTTCATACAAGAGGCTTCCACTATTCCTGCTAGCCTGCATGCAATAAGGCCTGAGGAGATCTGGAAAGGAAGTTGCCATAGTGCCTGTTAGACAGCAACTGATGAAACTCTGTGATTACGTTGCTGTTATATACTAGTGTAGGCTAGTGGACAGGCTTGGACTTGTCTGAAACGTGTTCAGAGAAAAAAGGAAACAAGTCATAACATGTATCAAGAACTCATGTGCTGCCCAAACTTGAACAGACAAATCTCTTTGAGAATGCTAGTGAACAGGCATGGACTTGTCTGAAACGTGTTCAGAGAAAAAAGAAAACAAGTCCTGACATGTATCAAGAAGTCCTGTCCAAACTTGAATAGACAAGTCTACGAAACCCGAGGTAGCCACATTGGACTTGTCTGACACATTTTCAGAGAAAGAAGAACATGTATCAACTTGGACAGACACGTCTCTTTCAGTGGTTCTTCAGCTCCAAGCAAGGCTATCAATTAATCTGAATACAGGGACAGTCGTTTGTTGTAGTTGTGGGTGTCCAGGGGTTTATTTTCTATCCCATACATGTATTCAGGGCCAATTACAATCTGTTTCTACGGTACCGAAATATCACTCCTCCTTCGGGCACTAAATACACAAAGTGTCAGATTGTTTGCCAACCATATCCGCTTGTAGACAACCACAAATTCAGGTTGAATGCTTGTACAACTGCAAATCCTCATCTGACACTTCTTGTCACCAAGAAAAGAAGTTTTAATCAAACTTTTTCTTCTTGTCATTGACAGATAGAACACCACTGCAAGCCATAGTAAAGGAAGAAACCTGCGTGTCATCTTCATCTCTCTTTCTGGTCGTGTTCATGTATGTTTCAAGTGACACGCAAAATACATGATTATCATATTGTATGCCACATATGCAATGACTATGATTAGCATACAGACCGAGAGGATCACAGTTTCCAAATCTACTTCAGGCATAGTTCAGATGTTCTTGGGAAGTGTTGCTTGACTGGTGGATGGACAAAGCCTGTAGGATATTGAAATGAATGGAGGTTGTATGACTCAGGGGTTTGACCTAGAACTGTTCAAAGTCTATCATGATCCTCAAAATTCAAATATGTCAACATATTGAAACATGCATATTTCCATAGGATGCCCCTACCCCTCTTCTCATAGAATCTTTCAAACGCCAGGACACAACTGCTGAATTAACAGCACAACATACACCAAATATGCAAGATATAGTATTATCAGAAAGATCAAGAGGATCATAATTTTGCACTCTACGTCCATTATTGTGTTCTTTATGAAGTGTTGAGCGTGTCTTTTTCTGGCTGTGTTCATGTATGCTTCAAGTGACACCCAAAATAAATTATTATTAAAGTATACGCCACATATGCAATGACCATAATGTTTACACAGATCACGAGGATCAGATGTGTCAAATCTACTTCAGGCATAGTTCAGCAGTTCTTGAGAAGTGTTGGTTGAGCGATCGAGGGACTATGTCAAAGCCTGTAGGATATTGAAGTAAATGGAGATTGTATGAATCAGAGGTTTTGACCTAGAACTGTCCAAAATTCATTACAATGCTCAAATGTCTGAATCTGATGCAGATGTCGACAAATTGTATCGTGCATTTTTTCATAGGATGCCCTTTCCCTTCTTCTCATACAATATTTCAAACACCAGTTTGATGACACATTGACAGCACAGCATACACCAAATATGAAAGATATAGTATCATCAGACAGATCAAGGGGATCACAATTTTCCACTCTACATCCATTATGGTTCAGATTGCATGTTCTTGAGGAAGTGTCGATCTTATCAAATGATACCTGTCAACAGAAGTTTAATACTGTGTCACACACGTTTCAAGTGATGTTTTCCTACACAGTGATTATAACATTAAAATTATCTAGCTCGAGAGTTACTGTGTTGTGGGAGGGATTCATGTGTCGACTGACCAAACAATCAATATCAAAGCAGCATTGACTGTATGATAATTGATGTGCATTCAAATGGGAAGGATTAGTTCATGGGAGGTCTGAACTCTTTACATTTGTGAACGAAGATCACTATTTAAAAACAAAACAAATTATTCCATCATGACAAAGTTTAGAATATCAAACATGCATATTTCCATATGATACCCGACCCGTCTCTCTCTTCAGAAACAATTCTACGATATTTTGAATGCTACTCTCCATATTGTATAGTTGAAACTGTTTGTACACAATTAAGACACATATATAAAAAAAAAATCATTCCACCATGACAAAGTTTAAAATATCAAACATGCATATTTCCATAGGATACCCGACCCTTCTCTCTCTTCACATACAATTTGACGATATGCTGAATGCTACTCTTAATTTTGACAGATGTATAGTTGAAACCGCTAGTACATAATTAAGACACATTTTTCTTCCTAATTTTACAGTGGAGCAATCGTTCTTCTTTTGCTTGGAGTGCCAGGGGAGAGTGAACATACATGGTTGAAACATTAATTTCTCGTCGATCTTTTCCTCCTGTACAGGAAGACAATAGCAAATCATTTAGCTACAGCATAATATCAGGAAATACATCATCACAGAATCAATTGAATGGAAATCTACTCACCCATGATGCCGTCCAGTGTGGCGTGCTCAGTGAGGAACTGGTTTCGGTTTCTATCTGTCAGGGATCACTGGATTCAAACACGGTCACTCGGCTTCTAGCGGTCAGGGATCACTGGATTCAGACACGGTCACTCAGTGAGGAACTGAAATAAAAAAAGAGATTTCAATACTGGGCTACAAAGCAATAGGCTTATTTCGATACAATGTCTGTCGGTTTTGATAGATGGGGGAATTATTCCCAGCAATATGATGCATACACATACTTCCTTTGGGACATGGCCCATCTATAGTGGGGAAGCCCCTTCACGACTGAAATCGACCACAAACGAAAGAAACCGTTACCCACCTGCTTCGCCGGCTAGGACCATGATGAGTCGGTTGGTACACTGATTTCGTGTGGACACTGTGTGCCTGAATGAATAGAAACCACATGCCTGAAGCTATCAGATTGGAATGTCAGCACGAGTAACGCGACATAGCATAATTGACACTTGTTCCTACAGATAAACATATTACTCGAATCATAGTTACTGTCTGTGTTTTCATCATAGTCTGAGGCGAACGGGTAGAACAAGATGGCGGATGACACGTTGGTTCTAATTCAGAGGTTGGTAATTACTCATTTCACAGTGAGAAGAAGCATCATCTACCAGAAATTAGGACACATCCAACACATATAGTATGTCTTACATCAGTTTCCATCTGAAATATCTTCGATGACAAGAAATAACCATCGAATGATAGCGATTTAAAATGCCTTACTTTGTCTGGATGTCTTCTCTAGAAGAACTCGTGCGACGCAAAAGGCTGATGTCATAGCTTCGTTGGTACGCTTGCGCTGATTGGTCTAGAGTCACGTCACGTCCGAAACCATGAGACGAGTCATCTGATTGGTCTAGCGGTACTGCTCTTGGTTTCAGGATGAAACACTAGATGGCGCTGCGGTCTGTTGGTGCCACCTTGCGTACAGCGTAGAACTACCTTTTGCCGCCAGCGATTTCAGCGGACTGGCGTACCCGCATGATGTTGCTGCCGCTGAATTATTTGCAGCTTGTATTATCGACAAGAGATGTATGATGGAAATGACAATGTTGAACATAGTAGTTGCATTGCTGACATATGCTATAGTGTCGGGAAGCACTGTGAGAAATATGCGATATGAGAGTGACAGCGGAATTTTGTGTTTGGACACTGAGTTCAAGGGTGTCTGTAGTGGGTCGTGTGCCACTCAGAACTTTAGTATAGATGCCAGTCAGCTCAGCATACATTTCCCAGACAACGTTGTTAGCAGGAACTTTACTTCTGATATGTGTAATCCACAGATTTTGGTCGATGGCTCATTGACCGACTCTGTTTGTACACATATCAACAAAACATTCTATACATTGCATGAAATGCAATCCACACTGAAATCTGCAGTTCTTCAGGGAACCATACGTCTGAGGTCATCAAATCTGACAGAAAGAGAAATAGTTATGGAACCTGGCCATACAATAGGTAGCCTTGTTGCAACAAACGACTTTTGTCAGTTTTATAATTTGACATGTACTGGTGACTGCATGCAGATGTGCAGACACATAGGCATTGGTGGGTACTATTCGGGAATTCTTTGTAAGGAAAGGTTTTCTGATGTGCTGGATGGTCAAGTGAACTATGGGAAAGAAAGCTCTAATTTTCCTTTAAAGTTTGAAGCTACAGATGCAGTCCATTTCACAGATCGAAATCTGCTGTGTGTCAACATCACAAGCATTTCTTGCATCAACCGGGGAAGGCATTCTTATGATGAGGTTGATATAGGTAGGACAGACAGATACAGGATGACATATAGATGCAATCGAAGACAGAGAACAATCTCTTTCTACGATCCCGAAAAGAGCTGTGAGATGAGGACATATGTCGTGAGGCCTGACAATACACAAACACCACTCTGTGCAAGGGCATATTGTGCTGAGGGACATGTGAAAGGACCATTTCATCTGATAGCTACAAATACCAGTTGGTCTCTGAGATCCAAGGACGAACATGACATAACACATACAATAAGAATGAACTCAGAAAAAAAGACGTTTGATCTTGGATACCTGAATGTTACTGTGAGGAGGCAAGCTGTTAGCATGAAAGAAGATCAATGTGGACATTGCCAGGGAGTTTGTATAGAACTTTGCAAAGAAGCAAATGGAAGTCAATATATATGTGAGGGTCAAACAATTCTAGACAACCAGACCATGACAGAAAAGAACGACATCTCATCAGAAATTCCGTTTATTCCCGTTGCAGATCAAAACCAAAGTGTGAACATTGTAGTTATCATTGAATATGCAACATTCACTCTCATTGTTACTTTACTCTTTGGACTGATTGTATGGAAAACACAGTGTCGAGAGACAAGAGTAGACACACGAGTATAAATAAACAAAGAACATGAGTTGTGATCATGAAATCTTTATTCAAAAGAACATTGTAAAACATTTTTCATTTAGCAGTCCTTATCATACAGGAGCGGCAGCTGGTTATTCAATAGAACATTGCAACTGAGAGAAAATATCTTTGAATTCATTGTGCTTGTAAAGAAGCACCTTCAAGAAGAGGTCATGTGGCTGTGTGGAATTGTACAGGTATTTATAGTACTTGTCCTTCTTCATCATGTGAATCTTCTGCATCTCCTCCGTTGAGAGAAGAATGTCCCATATCTTCGCATCTAGTTCTGTCTCAGACATGTGTTTGTCGTCGACATATTTCTTCATTGCATCTTTGATCATGGTGGCAGTGCTTTTATGTGAATTGAGGATCTCAGACGATGTGAGGACACTCAAATGAATAGGCGTTTCCTTTTTTCTACAGTCGGCGCTGATTGTTCTTAATACCTGAGTCAATTTAGTCAAAGCTTTTTGGTATCGTCCTTTGTTTTCTTTGCTCCCATCTGACATGCCTGGATCTTCTGCAAGATTCAACACTCTGCCAGCATATTCTGTCAACATCAACTTGTTGAATCTGTCTTTTCTGTCTCTATGGATTGTTTCCTCGATGCTGAAGACTGGGTAGCATATGGGACAACAAACTCCTGCCTTACCAGGGTGTCTGTCCACTCTGTATTGATGGTCCTTCTCCAGTTCTGTTGCTTCTCTGTTGAGTGAAAAGCTGCTGTCAGGCAGCAGTTTCTTGTTTCTTGTTTTTTTTGAAAGGAACCCATGCCTGTTACAGAACAGAGTGCGCAATGCTTTCAGACATTCAATTGGTGACCTTGCTTTTTCCCCTCTGATTTCGTATTTAGTTGAAACATCATTACCCATGAAGAAATAAACCCTGAAGATATTTTCAGTGTTCCAGCTTTTACGAACAAAATCATTCACTGCATCATCTGTTGATAGGTAAAGCACATGTTTTGACAGAGTTTGAACAGGAATGTCAGACTTGCAACAATACACATTTCCATGGTGTGCTTTATAGTTCACAGTCCTGAAAGGAGCATCATTTCTTGCATTGTCTATCAAACTCCTCAATGGTGTCCTTTCAGCTAGTGATTCTTCATCACTGGAATAGCTATACCCTTTGCGTAATTGTTCCATTACTCTGTTTATTTGGTCATTTTGCATTGCATTGGGAACAGGTGTTGTTGCCATATACATATCTCGATCATCGTCTGAGTCACTTGATAAATCAAGGTCCTCCATGAGTTGTCTTCTTGAAACAGAGTCCATCTCATATGTTGACTGAGGGTTCACATCACATTGCACTGGAGGGCTGATGTTGTGTGCTGGTGTCACCTCTTGAATGTCATCATCATCTAGGCAAATGACATCATTGTCATCCGTGTCCATAGCAGTCTCATCTGAATCAATCAACACCACAATATCTTCTGTTTTCTCCTTCCTCATGACATCTTTTTCTCTTTCTGTGTCATCTTTCATGGTGAGATCAATTGTTGTGATGCAGTCTGCCTTTGGATATTCAATGCAATTTGTCAGTCCAATATTTGTTACAACATCCATGAATGAAGGTTCTTCTGGTTTTGTTTTCTTTATCATCCTAATCATAGCAGTGTGCATCAGATTGATCTGGTTCTCCACCTCAGATTTTTTCAACAGCTTTGCTGGAGGCAGGGTATCATTGATATCAGGATTCAGATCTACAGAGGGGCAGACTGGAGGACTGGACACGGTTCCCACAACCTCAACGGGTTTCATACACTTCTGTTTTCTGTTCCTCTTCTTCTTTTCCATAGATGGGACTTTTGGCAAACTCCTGGAAGGCTTTTCCTCATCCTCCTTCATGTCGTCAAAGAAAGACACATCAACCTCCTCTTTGAATTGAACATTTCTTCCCGCTTTGTTTTTTGTTGTTGTCTTCCTGCATCTGGGAGGTTTCAATGCTTTGTCTACTATTGGCTTGGATTTAGATTTACCCGCAGCTTGGAGAGGTGTTTTCCCTTGTAATGGTCCAGATAAAGTCATGCTCTTATTTCCCGTGATTTCAGTCAAGACCTTTTTTTCCCTTGGAGGTTTTGCAGGTGCTTTTGGCTGCGCTACTGTTGGGATAACTTGAGGAAACAGTTGCTTCTTGACATTTTCTATCGTTCCATATAGCATCTGACCAAAGGGATCTGCTTTTTTCTTTCCAAGTATTTCTGTTGTTGAAATGTTTAGGAGCTTTCCAGGGAAGTGAAATGCGTATGCACGTGTGAATGGAATGTTGTTGTTTGTGCCTATCAGTGTACTCATCATCTCCTGATCACTCAACATGTGGGCGCGTGAGGATGTAACTTCTTCTCCTCTTTTTCCATCTGTGACAACTCCTTCATGGAACAGTCCGAACTGTCCAGTCTCAAACAACCACTGCCTCATTTCAACACCATAGCGATCATTCCTTTCTGGCCAGAATCCAGTGAAAAGACCAAACCAATCAGACTGACTCTTATTGAATGTGAAGCAATATTTGTTAACTGTGTCCACCTTCCAGAACACAACATTTCCGATATCAACTTCTGTATCCTGTATACCTATCTTTTGCTTGTTCAAGACAATAAGAGCGACAACGGGATAGTTCAGTCTGCCTAATCCTCTGTATCTCTGTTCTTCCTGTGGCGGTACATGTAGTGGAACATCATATGTAAAGACTACATTTCTCGTGCGGTAGTACTCTCTGAAGACATCTGTGATGCATGGAAGGGTCTGTACATGTAGACAAGATGGAGGCATGTGCTCAATGGTAGAATAGCCACTGACTGGAGTGGAATAAGGTGGTCTGTTGATTTCCTGTAGAAGGTGTTCCTTGGCACATGAGAGCTGTTGAATTGCTGAGTCATCCAACTTCCCTATGACAAAACCATATGTCTCCAGGTCCTGGATTAGCAGCCCTTTCGATTCAATAAAGTTTGGCATTTTGACGAAATCTTTCTACATGGATCTTCAGCATGCACCATACACAGAATGAGCTGTTCAAAATTGGATTTTGAACTTGAGATTTTAAATTATGTTCATCATTAGAATCAGATTAAGCAGAGTCCCGATTAAAAATGGCTAGCATGTTTCTTCTTCTAGCACTGTTACTGATATTTGCAGCAACATCAGCAACCATAGGGCAGAAGCGGGACATCCCAATGAGAAAAATCAGATCAGCGACCTTCGATGAGGAACACAATATAGACATAAAAGAAGTGAGATTACTTCCACCTCACTGGACAACATGTATCAGGTACAACAAACCATTGTTGACCCAAGATGAGACTTATATTTCAGACCAGGTATACATGATCTATGAAGACACGTCCAAAAACGACAAGATTTTTAACATGACAAGATCAGCATGTACCCTGGATACAATCATTTGTGTCAGACTGCCATTTGATCCGTTGCTATACAAGTTCACCTTTATGTTCACTTCAGTGAAAGTGAGACATCAAAACAGTAAAAGGATCTACAACAAGCGTTTCACTGGAAACCTAGACCATAGTGTCTACAGCTATTTTCATCATTCACTTGACCCATTTGCATGTCATGACAAGGTGTGCACACCATGTGAGGAATCATGCCATTCTGTGTATAATGCAAAAGGAATGTATTCCTGCAAAGGCATACCGATGAAGCGTCATATGGGTGCAGACAAATTAACGAAACAGCAAATCGTACACATGGAGCAGAGAGCTTTGACTGAGTATGGTAGGGTGGTAGTGAAGAAGGTTGTTCACATACCTAATGCAAATGTGACATGCTTGCACCTGACATACAAGCTTGAGAAGTCCAATCACAATCAAGGGCCTGCTCTGACTAGAACATGGAATCCTTCATTGTGTGAAATCAGTACATCGATGCATTCTGATGGTGAACATGAAACCATAGTTTGTCACAACTATGGAGCAATTAAACCTGATACCAACATGGATATATCATTCTCCGATGGCACAACATCCCACAGAATCACAGATTTTTCAAGTACACAGTATTCTATGGGATACAGGTTGCCATTTGCTGGCATGGATGTGTGTAACCTTTACTCTGAAAAATGTCCCAGGGGTTGCTATAGGAGTTGCAATGACTTGGTCTCTAACCCCCAACATTTATTGTGCAATGGAAAGTCATACAGCATGGACAGAGACACAATAATCTTCAACAAGACGTTCCCGGTGAGTTTCAGATACAAAGGTGCAACGCATATACATAACAGGAGCACGGTGTGCCTGTCTTTTGATTCTGTGGTCCCTGTCTCATATGAGAATAGGACATTTTGGACTCATGCAAGACTTCTCAGGCCATATAGTTTCAAGTTTGTGATACAGTGTAAAAACTCAGGATCAGAAACTATATATGCCAATTCTTCCCATTGTGTGTCATCTACATTGGTTTCTCAGATGACAGTGTGTGCTAAGGTGAACTGCAGTGATCCTGTTCGAGTTGTTTCTCTGCAGGGACCACTGGAACTGAAGCTATTCAGAGCGAGAACAACAAAGAAATGGTCTTTTGCCATATTTCAGGCAACGGAAGACATTGTCCTACCGGTGGAACTGAATACAACAGTGGTCTATGCACCCCCAGTTCCCTGTGTGGACGGTTGCACAGACTGCAGAGAGATATGTCATGACTTACTTGTGGGTAACGGCAGATATTCTTGTGCAGGGGAAAATAACACAAACATGTCACAGATACCCATAACAACTCCAGACCATGTGGAGTTATATGGCAGCACAACCAGGCTGAACGAAAATGGAAGAGTAACCACAGCATCATACCCTGTATCACAAGAATCTAATAGCTCTACAAATTCCCCCATGTATCCCTCAAACAAGACTGAGACCACTACACAAGAATCTTTTGAACTGCACACTTTTCACGACTTTTTCTTTCCCATATCTGACGGAAATGGTCACCTTCCGGATATGAATTTGCTGTTTCTCAGTATTGTGTATACAATATATTACACAACAAGCACAGGTTTATTACCATGAAATGAAATGCCCTTTTCAAAGCATGAGCGAGCAATTTTTGAAGAGAGTGAGAAAATCAGCATGGGGAATAGAGGACCTGGAAATTCAAGACATGGATAGTCTCCAGAGAGCTCTATGTGATATGAAAAGGGAAATTCAAACCCCATCTCTACTAGACATTGGCATGGCAAGAATGCATCACTTACCAACATCTTGCCTAAAACTACACATAGAGCCAACAATACGACACATATTTTGTCAGCTGCTCCATACTCAAAATATCTTAAACACCTTTGAAGTGGCACAGTATGTTGAGGTAGGGGAGAAACAATCATACATCGGGGAAGGCCTGATGGCACTCCTACCACTGACAGATCAGAAAATAAAAGGAAACCATGCCATTTCACCTGGGGATCTCCTGGTGTATGACACAACTCGAATCGATGCGGCTTCGTTGTTTGTGGAAAATGACAGTAATCAACCATGGTTTGGTTTATTCATAGCGTTCTGTAGGGTGGAGGATCATCGAATTGACAGGATGACCAGAATCAATAGGTTCCTTAAGGGTCAGTTCCACACTAATTTCCCTACGTCTTGCACTGTTGCAATTTTCACTGAAATGATAAATGAGAGGATCCAGCTGTTGGGGAAACTGAACAGTTACCACCGATTTTTCATAGATGGTATGGCTGACATGAACAATGAAACACAAGAGACCATCAAACATCTCCTTCCAACTGAAATGACTTTCACAGATGGAATGGATACCACAGTGATATCATGTCCACTGTCCAGCACAGACAAAAAGCAGAACACACCGACTCAGGCTGACGAGCAGATACTGGCAGACATCAGAGCCATAGTTGGAGGAGATCTACAAAAAGAAGAAAGGCTCCTGACACTGAAGCCAGAAGGCATTCTCTCTGCATGGGAGACAAAGTATGGATCCCGGACATATGATCCCTTTCTCTGGAATGGGCCTGAGCCAAGCCTACAGGTCATCGTCAATCACATGTTCAAACAGCTCCTCTCACTCGTTGAGCTGCTCTACTTGGTCAGATACAACAAAACGTTGATATATCAGTTAGTGTTTGGTTTCCAGTGCATGGTTGAACCACTCTGTGAGGCCTTCCCAGATAAGATCTCAACAGAACTAGTGGAAAGGATGTCACAGATGAAAGAACTTGTGGATGAAGTAGTGCCAGCTATGAAATTCATGTCTTACAAGGGTGAGGTGACTATACAAGACAAGACTAGATTTAGCATATTCCATACATACATGACATCAAATGAAAATGTCATGCTGTTCGAACCTGTCTTTTGTAGGAAAAAGTGAAATAAAATTAATTCAAATGACAACAATGATTGGGCTTGTCTACTTTTATTGGCCTGCCAAAGAAATACCTGAAGTTTCACTCCAAGCATGAAGTATTTCATATGTTATGATACGACGATAGAACTCCCGCTTTGAATCCAAGAAGTCGTTATAATTCATGTTATTTTCAGCTTCATTTCTCTTTTTGTCTCCAGTAGTTGAGGCACCTGTGCCAACTGCAATCCATTGTTTGTCATATTCCCTCTCAAGCTGGCAAATGTCTATCGGGTGAATCATAAGTTGTGCACTGTCCACTTTGGAGCCTTCAGTGAGGTATGTAGAACAAGGTGTAAGATGGGTTTGATCTTTTCCTTGGTCTTTTAGCAAGGACTGAATACATTGGTCCTTGATCGATATTTCTGATCTCAGCCTGGTCACTTCATCTTTGGCCTTCAACTTGTCTCTACTGATGCCAGACACGAAGCCATCTAGTTGGCATGTCAGACTAGCATATTCCTGCTGTGGAAGACGTGAGGATGTCGTGGCAACATGGTGCGAGACCATCTGCTCCAGGACGCTGTTTGTCTTTGCTTGGTTCACCAACTTCTTGTCGAGAAATGGAGCATCTTTTCCATCTTGGGCATCCTTGGTTCTGTCATAGAAACTGGCAAGAAATCGTGGCTTCGAAGCAAATTGCACTGCTTCCATATGAAACATCCTAAGTTTTTTCATTCTCTCATATGCTTGAAGCATGACAGAAGTAGTACTCTGTGGCTGTAACAGCCTACCTGGATGTCTAATGAATCCTAGACTCAATTCATTGTGGTCAGGATTGGTGGAAATCGCAACCCATTTCTGCAAACGAGGAAGCAACACTAAGAGATAGTCAGAAGGCACATGTGGAACACCATCTGTACCTGTGTCATATACGAACCAACCATATGTCTCGCTTATGGCAACCACATCACGGATGAAACGTTGCAGTCGACCCATCAGGCCAGACCTACAGAATTCTTCTTGTAGCATAGTTGAAATAGGTTGAGGGATGTTCGAACGACTGAGTCCTGTCAGGTACATGCTATTCACATCCATCTTAGCCGTGATCGCTGTGATCAAAGCTTGAAAGTTAGCATCCTCTTCTGCAATCTCCTTGAGCTCAGTACAATATTTACTTGGGTATACCAGCACAAGCCTCTCATCGTCATTGTAATGTTCCTGTAGTTTTTTCATTGCCGCACTGTAGAGGTGTGGCAATATGGTGCTTGTGTATTCCTCTGGTGTAGTCCACATCTTTGATCACTCATCGAAATCATAGTAAATATGTTCATTTACTTTCCATGGACTCCATTAGAAGGAGACTAGTCAGATCAGCAAACAAAATACTACTTCTCATGAGTTTTGATGTTCCTTGCACATGAATGATTCGGAAATCGAACAATGAAATGCAAGTCATGGATAATGCAACATGAATAATTCCCAGTGTCAATGGTGTACACAGTTTTCTTTTCATCAGGAATCGTCTGAGATAATACCAGAGGACAGACTTTGATTGAGAAATGAAAGTGGTGACATAGATCAAAAGTGCCAGCTCCAATTTCTTCTCATAGACACTCTCATCTCTGAAAAATCTAGATGGTATCCAGCTTTGCTCCTCCTCATCATTGAAGTTCTGAAACACGATGAACAGCATTGTTATCACACTCAGCCCAACAATGGATATGCACAAAACCAGTTGACAGCACTTGACTCTAACATGCATTGCTCTCCTAATTGTAGGACTTGTTATTCAATGATAATATTGCTGATGTCTTTCTTCACATTGGACAAAGCACATCATGTCCACCCTGAAATACAGAATAGCAGGACTTTTCCTGAGGATAGCAGATCAGAAAGGTCGCTTTGAAGATGCACTCCGGAATGCTATTGACACAAATAAAAGGGTGAAAGGGATCTCACTGGTCCAAATTTCTGTTCAGGAAAACATTCTACTTGAGAAATTGAATGGTTTGACTGAAAAGGCAAAGTGTTTGATAGCTGATCAGCAATGTTCTGAAGTTGACAGTGTCGAATTACTGAGATCCATATTTTTGCAGTTGAAAAACCTAAAACGCCAACTGAAGCAACACAGGAGTTCTCGAGACATCTTGAATCGGAATATGCTAAGAAATAACAACTATTTCCTGCAAGCTATGCAACAAAACCACTTTATGGAACAATACTGCAGAGAAAAACTTCAGCACCATGCTAGAACCTCTACAGAAAAACTCAATAAAAAGGCCCTTAGAATGAAGTTGAAACGAGACAATATGAGGGACTTGTACAGTGAAATGGAATGTAATTCAGACGTAGAAGATGCAGAAGACAACGATGACGAAGAGAGCGGATTCTCGAGCTGGTTACAAGGACTGGTCAAGGACAGGGACACATCTAGTTGTCTTGGGGACCTTTTACTTAGTCAGGATGTGACTGTACAAGACTTAGAAGAGAGACTGAAAGCTTTGAGAGCAACATAGAGGTCAACCCCTTTTACTTTTGGCAGCGTACATGCATGGAACTCCAATGGCAAGAACAATTACTTTCACAATATTTGATGTATACATGACAAATGTAGATGTATTGAGTCCGGGGCAGGCTTCCCTGTGAAAATATGTGTCATCCAAACTGCTTATCATGTTATAACACTTGGATATTGCAGAAAAATCACCTACATCTTTACATGTGTGCTTGAGTTCATTCTCTATTGCATCATTTCCAATACATCGGTATAATATTCCTGTGCTATTCATCACAAAGTCTGCAACAGTGTAAACGATGCCAGTGATGAAAACCATATTTTTTACGATGAAAATAAAGTCTTTTGAAGTTTCATTCATCCTCTTGGTGGCTAGTGTATAATAGAGTGATAAACCAAAGACATATGGGAGGACTACTTCAAATGAGCTCATGGGATGTATGTGCGAACTAGCGATTTCCAGGATACAGCACAATATCACAGTACATGCACTAAACATCAAAGGTTTCACTTGAGGCATGTCACGAGAACTGACTTTAACCTCAGATGGCGACATGTATTCAGTACTGTCAAAACGGCTCTGGTTCCATGTGTATAGGTTCCACATCGAAAATATACCACAAGGTATGAAACGGAACACATAGACCAAAACCATGTATGTGTTTCCTAATGAATATCCCAGCATTTGTGTTGGACATCTTGCCTGTGCCACAGTGATTTTGTTAAGAAAATTGATGCTCTTTTCACAGTCACGCACCAGACCCCCTCTCTGACATGCAATCAGCATTCCAGCTCCCACATATTCAGTAGATGGCAACATGCATGATATGGTAGAGGTGTAGAGCTGGTTGAAGAAAGAAAGCCATGTATATGCAGTAAGCACATATAGTGATGCATGACAGCATGCTCCAAATGCTGTGAATTCCACTGGAAAGTATCGTTTTGCAACTGTTGCCTTGAAAGCCAGGCTTGTATAGAGCCATGCAATCACCATACATTGCCAAGGCATCGGGGAGTGCATCACACCTCCGACCAGTATTTCAATGCAAAATGGAACACAACATGACACAAATGTGGCCAAAGCTCGATATCTTTCTTCTTGTAGAAACATTACTTAATATGAGTTGTGACATGCAATAATGTCTTGGTATTAATATCAGCATGTAAGAAATGAGGATATCCAGGTATTTTCCATGAAACAATGGAAGTCAGTGTACTGTCCATACCAACTCTTCTCTATGGTCGTTATGCTCGATTAGGTTGTAATCCAGAACATTGGAAAGATGTCATATCAAGCATGGCTGGAAATCCCAATGGAATGGGATTGTCTACTGTCCCATATATCTATTGCATGAACGAAAAAGACAGAGACCAGAACAAATTGTGTCAGAGCTTGTTCTACTTAGAGATAAAATTTGAGTGGCCTCTGATTGGGAAATTCTTTGATGAAACCATGGATACGTCTGTGACTCAACAAACCTATGAGACATACCACCAATCCAACTATATCGGTGTCCTGAGAAGTTTCAAAGATGCACCAAGATATGTTATCATGGATCCCATCAAATACATCACACACATTACAGACAAAGGCAAAGACAAATTGCTATACAAAAGAGAGATCAACATTCAAAGAAGACTGATTGACGAAGATAACTCAGGCAGCCAGAACAGATTGAATGAGCTCATGTACAGAGATCTAGGAATAGATTATGTGGACAGCATACGAGACTATTTTTGCTTGAGTGAAATAGCACGGAGAACACAGATGTCTGTTCAGAATGTGGAGAAGGATGTGTCTGGAATCATTTCTCGTATTACAGTAAACACTACCTCTGGATGTTGGGTAAGCACAAGACGAAATGACTACAAGAGAACCTTCTGGCTTTCCCTTGGTGGAGTCCAATTCAAAGACATGTTCTATTTTCCCAGTGAACTGAAAGGGGAAAGATCAGAACCATTGTTCATTAAAAACCGAAACATATTGCATAGCCATCTATGTGAATTAATTTTGGGAAAACAGCATTCGAAATGTTGTAGGCCACTGCATCTTAGACTTGGCACTAGTGCAGAGAATGCAATCCACATTAAGATCAGGAAGAACATTGAACAGTTGTTTGATCTATCCCCAAGTCAGCTGAGAACATACACTGAACATTTGGATGGTATTGCTAACATCATGATGAAGCAGCAACAAATTGTGACAAGAGAAGAGGAAACTGTTAACAGGAAAAGAAAGACCCGGAAGAGAGTCACGGTGTGGGATGACATGAGCACAAATGAATCTGGAAGCTATGTGACAGGTCAGCCACACATGGGGGATGTCAACGCAGAAGGCTTCAGGCTGATGGGGAAGGAGCCACTGGATGATGATGGCTTGGATCCCGGAGAGGAATATGATGGCCTTCAGACATTGTTCGAGCCAGAATATCATGACTATCTTATAAATCTTGCAGATAAAAATCAATTAACAATGGAATGAGAACTCAATTTTAGGCACTGCAGTCAGTAGTAGGTGACCACTTATCATATCCCACCTCACCAGGCCATTCAACATGGGACTTTGCACACTTTTGGGAAGACAGCTTCTTCAGAATTCAATCAAGACGTATCTCAAGAAAAGACCACAGCACCATGTAGAGTGGCTAGAACCTATACCGAGAGAAGAAGCATTCAGACAAACAGAAATGCTGATATTGGACATGACACAGCTGTTTTACATTTCAAACAACCGGAAAGCCTTTGCGGTGAACGAGGAAAAAGTGTACAAATACGAGTCACTAGATGATATGATCTGCAACCAGACGTTTGACTTGATCGGTGAAATAGACATTGACAACGAGACTGGGATAGTGACAAATAGAGTGCAGACATTTTCTATGGAAGAGATGGTCTGTGTTGTCGGAAACAAAGTATTCGATCACATAGAAAGATGGAGGGAAGCTGCAAAGGAATATGGCATGCAGGATGTGCTAAAGTTTGTGTTTCTCTGCATGGATGGGGATGCAGTCACTGCAAAATCATCTGCTCACAGGAAAAGATCTCGCTTTACTTTCAGTGAAATGCTGCAGAGGAAAGTTCTGCTAAATTCTGCAGGGACAACTGTACCACAGAACAGCATGCAAGAGAGAACTCGTACTCAAGAAATAGAACCTGGTCGTCTGTACAAAGGAAGCATGGCTAGGTTCATGTGCAAACGTAAGAACCAGATTCTCATACTAAAAGAACTAGCTACTCTGTTGAAAGACTCAAGAAACCCTGTCACTCAGGAAACATCAATATATTTAGTAGCAGGTCCTGCAAGAGGATGGACCTCAAGACAGAGCTGCAGGAAACTGTGCGGCAAGCTAAACCATCCCCACTTCCGTGCACTGAAACTGCAAGAGGTGAGATATGTAGAGGCAGACAGCATCATTCCCATGGTATGGTCTTTCATGAAGCAGTCAAACAGGAGAGCTTGTGTCATCTCAAAGGACACTGATATGCTGGTGACACTTTTGTCTCTCGCAGATCCAAATTTGCTGTTGATGTGCCACATGGGACAGGAGTTTTGCAACAAAACACTTCAGCTTTTCGACAGAGAAATTGCATTCCGAGTGAAACCAGCAGTGGCTCAACAAAAGAACAAGCAGTTAGAAATGCTCTTGCATCTGACTATGGGTGGAAATGACTATGTGGAATCTTTTCCAAGAGTTGGATCTGAGACCTTGTTGCATGGCTGTGACGTCATGAGAGGCTACCCCAAGACACTGTTCTTTCCTTGTGTGTCCTTTGTCACTTGGCTTCAAATAGAAGCTCTCTTGGACGAACTGAACTGCAGAAGTGATGATTACACTGAATGTGTTCGGTTCCATGTCAGAGACCTGCAGCAACCGTCTGTTTGCGGACGTCTCATGCATCATGTTGTTGAGACATATGATAATATATTTCCTATTCGCCTCCAGGAACATGTTTATCTGATTGAATATGATTCCACAAGGACTGATGAGAACTTTGAATGGTATGCAAAGAGATGTCCCACTAACAGATGTAAGAAAGCGACCAATGCTCAGGCTAAGCTCATTTGCCAACCTGGCCTCAGGGCAGCCTTCAGGGAGAGCATGAAACGCAGACTGTATTCCCTTTCTCTCCTAACAGACAGTAGGCCACAAGTCAGTTGGGTGACGTTGTCTAATGAAGAACTGGCCAAAAAGTGTGGTTATTCGGCCGTTTCCAATCATGTCTATATGAACAGAATGCATATAGAAAAATAAAAGGACTCAGAACACAGTATTGGTGTTGTTCATTGTTTGTATTATCGTAGCTGGTCCGGTTCTGGGACAGACATGCCCATTCACTTTGATGAAAAAGTTTCTCATGTAATTACGGTGGTGAAGGAAATCATTCCTCACAGCAAAGAAATGTGGGTTCCTATTGAATTATGCAAGCTCCTCGAACACAAGGGTACATTTATAAGTATAGATAATCTCAGTGTAAGACTGACTTCAGACAACCATGTTTTGCCTTGGATAGTCAACTGGAACAACATTCAATTACTGCCTTGCATCATCACTTCCAGAGACTACATGAAGTCTGATATAGATACAAGTCAAGGATATCACGGTTACACTAATTTGACAGAAGGGTGGGATTCATCAAAACTGCCTCAAGTTCTAAGGAGGAACATAGAGGAATTTGCATTTTCTACCATTCAATCAAATTATATGGAACTTAAAAGAGAGTTCATAAACAACCGTAAGATAAGCGAGAAATATGCTGACCATATTGAGAGGTTTTACATGGATGAAATGCGAAGAGAAGGGGGGATTGAATGCATCATGATTTCACCGAACGAGGAAAACGGGAGCAAAGGACCACTTGTTGCCTTCATCTATGCCTTGCTTCAAAACGATTCGACTTTGAAACTACTGGAATATTTCAGCAACCCAATATATGAAAAGCTTTTCAAGTATGGGCTTAACCTTGAACCAGGTCCCAACCAGGAGCATTTCCCACTACATCTGCCTGTTAAGATATCGAAATGTTCCCCTTGTGAACTTTTGAAGGTGATACCTATGAATGCAGTGAAAAATGTTGTCATGTTTTTTCAAGAGCTTGAACAAAACAATTATCTGTACTACATTCCTGAAAAGGAGTTTGCTTCTCCAATTGTAAATGTGCTCGTACCACCTGAAACCTCCATGAAAATTTTAGTGGAACTCAAGTTCTCCCATGGTATAGGGTGGAAAAATTCAATGTGCATGGCATCCACAGATCCACCTATGCTATTGCTGAATGATCTGAACTATCAGGCCATGGCAAGATCCCATAGTTTCATTTCGTATGAATCAGAAGAACAACTGGAAAGTGTTTTAAAGAAATATGAAGGCATAGCAAACATGAAATGCACTAAACGGATTTCTTTCTATTAAAGACTTTATCAGACATATATCATGAAGATGTCTCTTGCTAATCTTGCCATGTTACAGAATGCGTTCTGTGGTTCAAAACAAAAGGGCATCAAGAGACATCTGGAGGAAATATTGGACTACGACTTAAACTTTTGTATGGTCGATAAAACAATGTCCAGTGACATGTACAGACCCGACATCAAAAGATCTCGTGATATGTACATGAGGGAAGAGCTCACAAGTGAAATTAGCTTGCCATACATGGCTCGAGGGAATGAACTGTTGGGAAATCCATCTCAAATAGTGAAACTACCTAATCTTTCAGTGCCTGCATTCGGCAGAGATCCCACAATAGAAGTGGCTGGAAAGTTTGACCTCGTCCTGAACACGGTCACTTCATTATATGATGACAATTGTGGCCCCATAGAAGCTAACCATCTCCTTTTCCAGTATATGGGACTGAAAAGGATTCCTTACTCCCTAGGAGAAAGACATCCAGATGGAGATCCACTCAAGTCTATCATTCAGATGGAGATATATGACGAGAGGAAGGAAATTCCATTGGATGACGGCATTGCATATAGTTGTAATGAACTGGAAAGTGAAATGCGTCTGATGAACCGTGTGCATGAAGAATACAGTCTCCGGTTTGGTAACCTTTCTGTTGATCCATTGGCTACTCTGGTGTCATTCAGACAGCTGAAGCACCACATGGAAGAAACAAATCACATTTTGCAGTCTCAGTACCTATCCTCCATGAGGAATGAGAGTTACATTAAACTGAAGGAGAAGGTTGTCGGTCAACATCATGCTAAGAGTGTGGCAGCTCTAATGGTACAGATCCAGTCACCTGAAATGTTCTATGACACTTTCTTCCCGAGAGGCATTCTCAGTAGCAACAGTACGGGAAAAACAGTGCCATTCTCTAATGGGAAAGCCTATGAGGGCATAGTAACATTGCAGACAACTGGACAGCTGAACATCGACATTGAAGATGGAGACCAGCATCTGCAACAGGGAAGTGTTCTTTCAAGTGGGTTCCTGTATCTCATAGTAGAGATGAAATCACTGGTTCCTGGGGACTACAAGTTCAATTACCCATGGATACGCATGTTGCTAACAGATAAGACGAAAGAGATGGTCACTGAAGATATCTTACTTGAGACCAAAGGAAGGTGCCATCTGTCCAGAAGCGGCAAACTGACTAAGACTATCATCAAACCAGTGGGAAAACTTTCTGTAGGTCCTCATAATGTCCACGATCCTTGTCAAGTGGATACCAGACAATACTCTCAGTTCGATGTGCTGCTATCTCAATGTTCCCCACAGTTTGTCATTTTCACAGATTCTTATGAAAAAATAAACAACTGAAATGCACTTTGGGGAAGTTTTATTTACTTGTCATAACCTAGGCAAATTGTCTTCCTCTCTTTTTGTTTAATGATATCTTCTTTCTCTTTCTTCGATGATTTCTGGCTCGTGCTTGTGGAGAGACACCTCAATAACTGGCACCCAAATGCTTGTCTTGCACTTACTAGTTCTCTGTTTTCATACAATATCTTGTGACGTGTCAGCTCGCTCTGTTTGAATATGGCCTCTTGGATGTCTGTGAACAATCCGGCATTTATCCACTGAATGGTGCGCATGTATCGACAGAGAGTTTGTTGCAAGCATAAACTTTGTGACCTTTCTACCATGTCGTCTGGGCTTTGAACAATAAGGAGCATGTCTTGGACATTGGTTGTCAGGTCCTCATGACTCAGAGATATGAGCAAGTGAAAGGCAGGCGTACATTGACCTGTTTTCTTGTCACAAAACTGCCATTGGTTTTCTGATAGACTCTGTGGGAATAAGGAGATAAATGTTCTGAGTAGGATATCATATGCATTTCTCATACAAGCACTTGTTTGCAGTTTCCCACCGTCCATCTTCAGCATGTCACTCATCTCATTGTTTTCTTCTCTTAGTATAGCCCTCTCTTGCTCCAAGCTGGTTGCTTTAGATATCTTGCAATCAAGTTGTTGACGGAGATCGTCTATGATTTCTTCAAATTTTTTAACTTTTTCTTTCATTGCAGATTGTGCTTGATCATGTCTGGATCTCTCTTCCTCCAGTTTGTCCTGAATTTGTCTCAAGTCTTTAAGAATATTACACCTGTCAATGTTTCGCTTCTCTGCATCTACACTTTCACTCTTCATGTAATACCCCAAATCAGATAGGGCTTGTTCTGCCACGTCACATCTTTCCTGAAGTATGGCAATCTGTTTCTTTGCTTCGCTCACTGTTGTTTTGTGCTTGCAGATGTCCCTAGCTTGCTTGTCATTCTTCTTACACTCTGCTTCCCACCTGCTATGAAGCTCCTTGTAGCTTTGCCAGAATGAATCTCGTTCGACATCGCTCTCTTCCATTTCTGTATACTAATCCCGATTCATAAAATGCAGCTAATAATATGTCAGACACTGAAAATCTTCTTGGGCTGGAACACAAATCTATTTTCAGACAAGGCTTTCTGCTAATGGGATCGATAGTGCATCATTTGTTTGGGCATCCCCACTACTCTTTTGTCTCTCAGTATACTAGGGCAATGAAGAGGATAAATGACTTCTTACGCAATTACTGCTGTTTGTTACAGAACATAATTGCTATCAAGAAGGCGCTGAATGATCTTGAAACTGTGGCAAGAGATGTTGCTTCTGAGAAACAGGTTCTGCATAAGAAAATAGATTGGACTTGGTCTACTCTTACCAAACTAAGAATGACCTTCTTGGAATTAAAGGAGATGGAAAAGGACACGTTCATGACCAAAAGTGACATTCAGGTGAAACTCGCTGAATATGAACGTTGCAAGGAATTGTATGGTTTATTCAATAACATAGAACATTTGGTAAACCGGACACTTAGTGAGACAGAATGTATAGAAATACATGCAAAGTATTGCAAGCAGTTTAACTCTCTGAACGCATTCAAGATTTCCAATTCTGTCAAGTTTGATAATACTTTACAGTCTGTATTAGGACAGATGGCACAGTTTGACAAGACAAAAGAGTATATCAACAGTCAGCTCTCTATTGCAAGGGCATCTAATATAAGCACAGCTCTCACCCTTGGGAATCAAGTAGACAAAGCTACATCAGCAAATTCCTTGAACAGGTTTTTGTTGTCTGGCTATGTGGGAGAAACACAAGAGTCAGAGAAGAGACAATCCAACAAATCGGACAAGATAACTGATCGAGATACCCCCTCAAAACAACTAGCTTTATAGTTCCTGTTCAGTTTTGTATCAATAAAAGCGACAAAAAAAAAATTACCCAGGTCATTCTACCATATGATATATGTAAGCACAGATGACACAGATGAGAGTTCATGTGAATATTAGTTTATTGTGTATCAAGGTCTTTGACCAAAACACCACGCGCAGTCAACCAGTTGTGTAGTTCCTTGGTTAGGTTCCTGTGCTTCTTCAATGCACATTCTCTCTTGGCTTGAATCGCTCTGAGTTCATGCTCGAGAACTGTGACTCTTGATTTCCTGGCTGTTTGGTTCTGATGCAAAAGTTCATGTATTCTAGGGTCTTCGGTGTAACTTTCCACCGAGTTTTCGGATTGCATGACCAATTTCTGCATCCAAGGATCCATAGCTAAAGAATCTACTGTGGCAAAAGAAACGATGCTCTGAATTGCAGCTTTCAGTTCTTCTGTTCCTCCTGCCATTTAGCTAAGATATGGTGAGCTAAGTTAATGACTTCATCAGGCCCTATATCAGGTGAGCATGAATCAGTCACATCGACAGGAAAGTCCCTGACACATGCATCTTTTCTTTCTTTCACCCATCTCTTTACAACCATCACCTTCAGCCAATCTGGTAGCACTTGCCACATACAACACAATTCTGGATTGCATCTCTTCTTCCTTCGTATACCATAAAGGTTTCTTGACCAAGAATTGTCATCCTCTTTCATACAAATGCACTCACAGGCTTGTTGAAAAGATCTTGAACCTTCTATATGGTCTTGTCTTATGAGTTCAAGTTGAAGGATAAGCTGACATTTTTCAAGTGCAGAAATGTTTTTTCCGAGTTTCACTTCCCATTCACAGCACAGATGATTCAGCGAATAATCAATCACTGCATTTTCCAGTAGGGGGGCTAAAAACTCAGGAGTTGTGTGAATGAGAGAGTCTTTGGTTTGTCGCTGAGTGTTTACTGAAAATGAATTACGATACAGTTGGTTCTGGCAGAGAATTTCCCGGCCCTGCCTCATATAGGTGGAGGCTGATTTAAGTGGAGGAAATGAACTGTCCTTGGAGAAGCGAATTGAATCAGCATCATGAAGTTGTTGAAACAGTGTCCATCTGTTTTCGATTCCATGTAACAGCATGGTATAGTTTCTGTTGTTTGTCTTGGAAGGAGCACTGATATGTTGATATCTCTGGAACGATGATGTGACAAATGCGCTCTGGCATGATTTGTAATAAAACTCCTCCGACACAGAGCCTTTACTTGTCATGTTGTTGGAAGATGTAGAGGGGAAAGCAAGGTGAGAACTCGATGAGAGCAAAGGTCGGATTCTTTTTGTCATATTTTCCACAAATGAGTTCCTACTTTCTGCTGGTCTGAGATGAACACTGTGTGCCTCCTCCAGGGGATGAGTGTTGTCACAGTAGTATGTGTTATAGCTGGACACTTGATTCACACAAGTGTAAACTACAAAGAAATCTTTGTTTGAATTGCTACACAAAACTGTCTGACCACTCATATTTTCAAATCCCTTTCTCCCAACCAGTTCTTTGAGGAAATATTCGAGTAGGCTCTAGAAATTCAATTCCTGTTGCTCCAGCTACTTAAGTTTCCTCAGAATATTTGTGGCATACACTGCGAACTGCTTAGCTGATTTATCTTCGGTAGACATGAGCTCGTCTAGAAAATGTCTCAGTGTCTTATGTATTCTTCTGGTTGAGCTGTTGCATGATAAACATTTCCTCCACATGTGTAGGATGTATCCAATTTGCCTGACATCATCCTTGTCCATGTCAGGTGAAATATCTGAAAATGCCTTACAGATATTGCTGACGAGCTGCGTTTCTATCTCCTTTCCCATGACCCCTTTAATCACCATCTGCAACTTTCCTCTTGTTAATAGACAATTACATGTTGGCCATGGTCCATTTTCTTTTCACTTGGTATCATCTTTCAGGCCATGCATCCTGTGTATTCGGTCTATGATGTGCAGTAACATATTAGCATCCTGTTTGCACAATGACAGCTTACCTGATGGCTGCCTTTGGCAAGCAGATGTCACTGCAACATCCAACATGGAGAGGAGCACCTGCATGACTTCCTCTTTTATTTTTGTCACTGTTTTTCTTTCGTGATTATACTTGAAATGTCTATGGACATCCTCTTTTGTTACTGTTCTGATGGATTTCAGCTTCTGAGGATGCCTTCTGGCAAAATGCATCAGGTTTTCCAAGATTTCCCCAGCAATATCTAATGCTGGTCGACCTTCTTGTTGGTTGAACATCACATGGGCAACATCCAGAAATTCGGCAAATGAAGCCCCATCAGGCTTTTCACGCAGAGACACCAAACCCCTATCACATTTGATTTTGCATAATGGGCAAGTCACTTCTCTGTCAAAGCCAGGAAGTGGATCTGTACCCTGTTGGAAGCTAGGATTGTTCAAGCTGTCATGAACAGTTTCAGCTTCTTGTGGAACACTCAACAAGTTTAGAGAGTAGTCAGTTTTGTCCTCATCACCTAGCGTTATTTTCCTCTTTTGTTTTGGCTGTTTGGCTTGAAGTTCAAAAGGCTTTAGAAGTTTTTTAATTTCTTCCATTTTTCTTTGCACAGAGAGAATGGTAATATATACCAATGAGAAATCATCAATTTTTTGAGCATGTGAATTCTCAGTTTATTAGCAACGCACTTCACCACATAGTCATGATGGAATCTCTGGAAGAAGCAATATTCCAAGAAATATTTCAGACACCAATCGTTGATCTGGATGGTGATAGGTCATTAGATAACTATGCTCTATCAGACAAATGGGGATCTTATTCAGTCAGCTTTGACCTACATGGTGTCAAAACCTGGCCGTCTGCGTATCGCAATCCTTTTGTGCATGCCATCAGGAAGTGGCAGAGAAATGAGGTGAAACTGGAATATGATTGCACCTCAGACTTTCATATGGTCTGTGATGAACTGGAGGTTTGCCGGACAAAAGGGAAGAATGCTTGGCACTCCATGTACGACACTGCCAACCTCCTGGAAGCGAAAGGAATGAGAGCCATTCGACTCATGATGAAAAGTGTTTGGATCATTACAGAAAAGTTAAAAATGAGACTCGAGCCATTTCAACTGGAAACAATTCGTGCTTGCATCTGCTCAAGGGCTGTTCGACTTTTAAATCAAGAACTGTTCAAATATGTCCCCTCTATCTTGGAAACGATTGGTGCTATCGGTAGCATAGATCTTGAGACAAAAACCGAGGAAGAAATCCATACTCTGTTTGATTCTTACTGTAAAAAATTTGTGGTGGTGGTCGCACCTAGGAGAAATGGGAAATCAAAGTCAAGTAAACTATTTGTTGCAGTAAATGCTGTTTGTGAAGAAGGCTCAGTGATTGTGCTATTGGCTCATCAAATAAACGCAGTGCTTCTGTACAAAGATGACATTTTAACCTATCTTCAGATATTGCTTGACAGTGGACTAGTATCATTCAAGATACGAAATGGACTTCACAGTATAAAAGTAGAATTCAAAGACGAGAGGAAAAAATCATCCTTCATCTATTTTGTTGCTGGTGGTCACAATGTAAGTACAGCTTGTTTTCTTTCTATTTAGTACAAGTTCACTTGTCATGATATTGTCCTTAAACAATGATTCAGATTTGGCAATTGGATTTTACGGCATCACAAAACAGTCAGACATTAGCGTGGATATGAGATGACTATCAGAATGGACGTCCCACATCTGAAAATCGTCAAAACCTTTGACCAGAAGTTGCTATTTCAGAAGGCAGTCGAGAATTTGACACATCGCCCAGTGTATAGTATGGACCATAACTGCTCGAGTTCCTGTATCTGGACCACTTCCTATGTGGACAACATCCAGAGTGCAACACAGGCTCTCTTGGCAGAAGAAGATGAGAGGACTGGTGTCTACTACCTTGTGCAAAATCCAGTGAAAGTGAACATCAACGAAGAAATGCAATCCATGTCTGTCAGTTATCCCCTGAACATCTGGCTGGTGTTGAAACAGTCAGACTCTATGCAGTCTTCCAAACCATATGATCTTATGCAACACATTTCAATGCTACGTTTTTTCATCGCACATTTGCAGGCAACATTGGGATCGTCTGCAGTGTCCTTTTTTAAGGAACGTGTACAACAGGTGGCAGAAGTGGAACAGGGTCTCAGATCTTTCTTGTCAGAGAAGGATGCTCCTGGTCCTGTACCATGGAAGAAGAACAAGAGACCAACATTCCTGAAGTTCCACGCTTTCGTCAGCAGTGAGGCAATGGAATCTCCTCCCATCGTAGCTTTTAAATATCATTTCCATAAACCCTGTGAAACCCCTTGTATGGCCAAGAAATAAAAGAACGAAAGCACAGAGTTTGTTGTACTATTATCGATACTTTCACAGACAGATGAGGATGAGAGAAATTCTAGAGTTCATGTTAAAGCATGACAAGCACAGGCAGGTCCGATTTATCCCCCGTATTCCGAGCACGAATACCACTGAAAGACATTGGGGTTCGGTCAAAAAGCAGGGTGAGTGTCACTCCTATATTGGAACACCTGACACAAAAGTACGGAAAGGTGGATATGGCACTGCTGGCAATAATGCCACACAATTTCATCCAAGGGAACAATGAAGTATTAGGGTGGTTCATGTACGATAATTCATACATTTCTTTACATTCCAAGTATATTTCTAATTTTGAGACAGTGGGCAGTCAGCTAGGGAAGCTAGACAAGAAAGATGTAGAGAATGAAATCAGACACAGCCAGCTCCTTCTAGACAGGGAGCTGAAGTCTGTAGTGGTATGGTCCTTTTCTAAGCCCATGTTCAGGTTCAAGAACAAAGATGTTCCTTTTTTTCCACTGGGTATCTTTCATGTACTACCAAATGAGATTATCACAGAAGCAAAGAAAAAGAGATATCGAATACATGTAGGAAGCTATGAAGAAGCATTACCTCATACTCCATGTACCTCGCCTTATGGAATAGAGAGTTCCCCTGCTCACTTCCATGCCTTGACTCATATCCCAATAGAGTATTATGCAGTGGAAAGAGATGGGTGTACTTTGAATAGAACACTCTACATAGATGTAAGGGACCTGAGAAATCTCACTCCGTATTTTGAACACAGCAACCTTATGTATGGTAAACAAAAGGGTTGTTCTGACATTCTTCAACTATTTGATGCCATGCGTATATTTCAAGGACAGTGGTATTTTGACACAAAGCGAGATCTTATCTTCCTGCCTTGTCTACCGCGCATAGGAAACAAAAGGGTTGCACTTCATAGACTTCCTTTCTATGGACAAAATAGGCAAATAACAAACATAGAAGATGTCCTGACTTGGACCAGTAGGGAAGAGAGATTAGGTTTTCTCAAGAAACACTTTCCAGACGGTGAATGTGAAGGTGAAAAAGAACTAGCTAAACGTTTCAAGGCAGCAAGATCTGAATACACTGGGCCTTGGTGCCCTGGCAGATGCATAGTGAAAAACAATGTGGCGCAGTGTTTCTTGCCAGAATAGCTACTTCAAAATTGTATTTTACAGACAACCGCTCATCCTATGTCCTGGACTTGAGCATGCCTGGTGCCAAGGAAAATGCTATCGTCAGTGCTGCCCGTTACTCATGAAGACTGCACAACTGTGTCTGGAAGGCCCTTCTTCAAGATATTTGATGGACAGAAAGAGGTTGTCTTACATGTTCGAAACATATCCCTCTTAGAGAGGGCAGAGGATACACAGACGGTGGTGAAAGACATCATATCTCAGATATGGTCACTATTAGAGTTGCCAGAATCATTCATCGATGCCAATCTACTAAGAAAGGTCTTCAACTTTGATGATGTGGAGGAAACTTCATTTGGGAGGCTTGCAAAAGAGAAGGGAATGAAACCATCCAAGCTAGCAAGACATCTATTATGCCAAGAATTGCCAGAAATATCTACAGGTCCACAAGGTCTTTTATATAAATTCATGAACTCTCAGCTGGCCTGTCATATTCTGCAAGACCTGGTTGATATACCATTTTCAAACAGATACCGAAAGCTACAGACTGTACCGATCAGTTGTCATTTAGTTGATATAGTTGACAAGGAGTTTCTACAATCACCCATGTCCTGCCTCTATGTGAAAAATGTAGATGTCAAAATTGGTCAATGTGCAAATGTCCGAACTTCTGCTGTCTTCAAAATGGAGCATCGCCCTCTCCTGGCAGGAGGACAGCTTCAGGAAGTGATACAAGATTTGAATGTCAGTGGTTGCAACACAGTGTACTTCTATGGACAGCAGCAATCAGGTTTCTTCGGTGTCACTGGAGATTTCTACCTAGATATCGAAGAGTATGAGCAAAACAAGAAACAGATCTTGAACAGATGGGAACAGAGCCAGAGCAGAAATCATGACTTCAAGAAACCAAAGTGGTATGACAACTATGCTGGAGTGTCTGATCCAAAGAGTTCCTCTGTCAAATTTGTCCTACAGGATGGACCGCCACATTCAACAGTCGCAACGCTTTCAGGAATAAAGAAAAATCTCATCATGTTCGCGTATATCTGCCAGACAGTCGTCAAGTGCCATCAGCATCCTGAAAGTGCCTTGTACACAAAGGAACCTACTATAGAAGACTTGGCGGAAACTGTATTGTCTTACTTCTATCAAGATGAAAGCACTGCAAAGATGCACAAGTGCCCACTCAAATGCTCAACAAACAATGGCTGCTATCTGAAGGTACAGGAGCATGTTACGATTCCCTCTACATTTTCGAGTAGAGCTACAAACATGCAGCTCATGAAAAGTCTTGAAGTGAACATGGACAAAGCTTCAGCCATAACGAGCATCCATGGTAGGAACTTCAACCACATTCCATTCACCAATGCTCTCTCAATGCTACAACTTCATGACAATGAGAGACATGCTCTGGGTGAAGATGAGGATGAGTATGGATCACTGATGTTAGTCCCAGTGAATCTCACCTCTTACGAAAATGTAAATCCAATGTTTTCAGTTGGCATCTCAAGATGGAACAAGGTTGTTTCAGATAGAACACTGCCTGTGGTCGTTGGTAAAGCATCTCTGCTGTATGGCAAGAGGTCAAATCAGAAATGCACCCTGTTTCTTTCTCCTGATGGCCGAAAAGAAACCACAACGGAGCTCAACTTCCTAGCCAACAAGATAAAAATGATGATAGAAGGAAAGTATGTCTCATCTTTCCAAGATGCGTGTGAGCTGCTCTCCGTACCACATGAACTTTATGAACTTTTACAGAACATGGTTGCTGAATGAATGTTTGTAATGGAATTGAAATAAAAAATAAATGAGTAACATTTGTGTCTTTTTATTCACATGACAACATACATATTTTCGGGTAGTCTGACCCATGCAACACATATGATGAGGGCCATCACCATGTCATCCATCAGTTTGCTGTCTTTTGAGGACTGCTTTCCAGAATATATGACTTTTTTCCCTTTCCGTATGCATCTGAAGTTTTTGAGTTGATCAATCATCAATTCTGTTGTTTCAATTGCAGTGAGCCTATGGGGTTCGGCAAGTCCAACCAATTTGTACTTGGCTTCAACCACCTTGGATATGGAACTGATTTGCTTGGCCAAGTATAATTTTCCCTCATCTAACACCCTCTTGAAGTAAGACACCAAGTTGGCCTTATGTTGTGTCAGCACACCAGGAAGAATTCTACCATGCGAATCGTGTTGTTTGATAAACTTCGGGATGAAACCTTGGCCTGTGGAGCTGCACATGTTCCCGTAGTGTAGCTTTATGGACCGTTCTAGGTATGCTGCAAGGTCTTGAGACAGGTTGGCCTCTACAAATATATTGACAGGTTTCTTCCAGAGAGCAGGATAGATGTGACAGAGGAAGTTCAGATTTGCCAATACCAGATCCTTGTGTATCTCGTTTAGATGGCCCAAATGCTGTTCTTCTGTCACGAATTGGTCTAATCCTAGTATCTGAAAAGTGAGAAGTCAAAAATCAATTTTGATTGCTGAACCGTCTAGATCAAAACAGAAAGGGGAGTAAAAAGGAAGGAATATAAAATGGAATTGCTCGTGAAGTCCTTCCATCTGACCCATGCAGACAGTAATTTTTTGTATGAACGATTCATGCAGTTCTATGAGAGAAAGCTTGCTATTGAAACACAGATATTATATGAGAGAGCCAAACATGCTCCTCTCATCCCTAAGACCATATATAGGCTATTGGGCAGGAATAACGTAGCCTGTAACATTATGCTGTTTGGGGATGCACATGTCCGAAAAGAATACATTAAGTATGCTACAGGTTATGATACAAATGAGGAAAAGGACAGACTGGAACACACAGTAGACATCTGTGCTTTGGAGGGACCATTGAAGGAAGCAAAAGAACTTGTTGGTGTACTCAGACAAGACAATGCAAACAATGAGCTCTTGATGGATGTGCTGCAAATGTATCAGGCTGTGAACATTTGCTTCTTTGATGCCCATACATACAAAGTGAATACGTCAGAGGATTTCCATTGGATGATTGATTACATACAAGAGAAAGTAATGTCCATGTGTACAGGGATGAATTCACCTCATGCTCTTGTTTCCGTGGAAAGGAATGCTTCAAATATTTTATCAGATATAAGAAGCACTATCAGCAGTGCTCATATGACCAGTGTACCAGTCATGTCGATAACTATGAAAACTGAGGATGGCCCAAGTGAAAAGCAGAGAACACCTATGCCATTCAATGCGTTCGAACACTTGGTTCAAAGTAAACATGCAAGAAGCACTATACTTACAATGTATGAATCTTCCTGACGGCCTACAACAGCCAGACCAATGCCTGATATGCCACTTCCAGCTTGAACTGGATCTAGAGCTAGGTATATAGTATCAATTTCCGTGCAGTTTATTTCAATCGTGTTCTGGTGCAACTTCTCTATTGATCTTGCATCGAAGGCAGAAGCCTCCACTCTAGAAGTATGGAAATTCGAGCCACATACTTCCAATTGATATGATCCAGGAGAAACAAAGTCCATTGCTTGGCGCACTGGATCCTGATCCACCTCTCCAGATGTGTCAATGTGCTCTGGAATTTTCAGTTTACCATGCACACAGATGCCTGTTTCACCCTTAGATGCACAGCTGTCACACAGATACTTGACCTGAATGAGACAAATTCCAGGTTTGTCTCCCTCACGGATATCTTTGAATTTTGATAGCCAATGGTCTGACTCCACTGTGCTACAAAGTAAAAGCAGTGAAACTCCATGATTGGTTGCATATGTCATAGCACTGGCAACTGCAGTCTGTTTCATGTATCCACACTCCTCCAGCACACAGAATGTTGGATCGTAGCCCCGGTTACTCTGAAATTATGAACAGTTTCAAATATGAATAGGCTGAAATTCAATTTCATGGGACACAGTGGCAATGCAGTAAAGTTGCAGTATTTTTGATATTCAATGGAAGAGGACATAGAGATATTGAGAATAGAGAAGGAAAGACTGAGTCGCATACAATGCAACAAAAGGATACTGGAGGCCAGAATAGCCTATTGTAAACGTAGGTTCATCGTCCATTTGCCTTTTGTGCGTATAGAGAATGAAGATCTCCGGAAATGCTGGATAGAAGACTGCACACATGAGGTGCTTCTCGACAGGTACTTCATATGTCCAAAGCATCTCTCTGTTCATTGCTGTCAACCAGGATCGTGCAAAATGAACTATGAAAACAGATGTGTTTTTGCTGATTCACCATATGAGAGAGAAGCACTGATCGAGCAAGTCATTCCACACTCGTACGGTATTGAAAATGCCAAGACCTCCAGGCTAGAAGTAAGAGGAGAGCAATTGAATAGACATTTTGAGAATGATATGCTGCAGGTAATATCCAACATATGTAACAGAGAAAAGCGATTACTGCATAACAGGAACGAGGAGAGACGGCAGGTGAAGATTCCACCAGGAAGCTGTGTCATGGAACAACTGTTGCTTGAAAGAGATGTAAAAATGCTGACCCTGACATTGTTTAGCAACTGTGACAAAAAGAAGGATTTGCGATTGCTACACGGCTGTGGACAGTCAGTGACATATTACTTGTTGCAGAAGATCACACATGGAATCTATGATGAAGGAAAATCTCTCTTTTTATTGAGATATGCCAGGTGGCTCTCTCCACTCCCAAGCAGAGTGAAATTCTGCAAGCATTTCGGAATAGAATTAAAGAAGTTTGCAGGATGTCTGAAAATTGTTCAATATCTCTTGAATAAGAGAACAGTGAAGTGTAACATATCTAATAAATCTTGAAAACAAAATCATGCAGTTGAGTTCATTAATGTTTCATATTGTAATATCATAAAATGCAAGAAAGTAGCACCCCAGGAAGCTTTTGTCACACGTTGGACAGTTCCCGAAGGTCTGTCAACCTAGGAAGAGTGAATATCAAGAGAGAACTCAAATCGATAACTGATAAGAAAGATGTGATTAAAATACTCCGTCTCATATCTTCTATATGTCATGAGGATCATGAACGCAATGATGTCATGATAGTAATGACACATGAAACAGAAAGACTAGTGGAAAGCCACCTGAAAGTAAGTGAGCCATCTGCTGGATTCATGAAACTATATCAACGAAACCTGTCACTGTGGATGAAATTAAAAAGCAACCAAAATGAGGTAATGGAGAGAAATTTCATGCAGGGAGAGCTTCTCATGCTTTCCCTGTTTGCAGGGGCTTCTCTTCTCAATGTCAACACTCTACATTTGGCCGGAATTAAAAAATCTATTCCCCTGGCCTTGGCAGCTGGAGCCAGTCTGTTTGCCTATCCTATATGGCACGCCAAAGAAGGGGAAGTACTTGGTTGCATGTCTGTTTCCTATGAGAACAGCTCACTGTGTCATAAAATCATTCCCATCGCCCAAGAACCATTGAATGACCACATATTGGATGAACACAGGGAAACAACTGAATGTATGGATCAGGTTCTTACTTTTCTTCTGACTGATTTCATTCGCTGGTTGTCGAAAATGAGTGAGAGATGGCCAGAAAATGAATTCTTTGGATCACTAAGAGCTACTACCTTGTACTATTTCAGTTCGAGTCCTTTGTTCCATTCATCAGAGATGCGTCATACTTTAAAAGAGGCAATGAACAATATGATAAAGGACAGAAAAGTGTTTGACATGTCAGCACAAGATTGGTCCCAGTTGTTCTTTGCTGTGAACGATTGTGGCATCTACGGGAAGAGCTATGAGCACTTGAAATCTAATCTTGCCAAGCTCCCCTTCAATGTCAACTGGACTACACTGATGAAGTCAACAGTGCATTATCTGAAAGGTCTCGGCACGCAAAAGTGTGAAAGGACTATTAATTCAGCCTTCCTTGTATATCCTCTTGATGCCAACTATCACGAAGATGCAGGATTCCTATCCTCTGCATCACAGTCAGAATTCCAGTTCGATGGGATCCAGCAAGAAACTAGGTTCGACTATTCAATGCCAGAGTGCCATTTCATTTTCCTTGCATATCTTGCCTGTGGAGTGTGGAAACAGGAAAACACGTTTTCTGTCCATACCCTGTTGTCTGCACCACAAATGGAAATATTGGATGAAATCAGATCTGGAGGAGAAAGTCTGCTGCCATCTAGATGTGATGATGTGACTCTTGGAAGTGACGAGGTAAAAAAGATGGAAAGAAAGCTACAAGAGACATTTGAAGAATTCGGTATGGGTAAACGGAATGTTGCAGTTGCATTATGTAAAAATGCATTTATCGATCAACTAGCCACAGGTGGAAATCTTGATGAGGGTGATCTGCGGGAGGCAGCAGGAAGTGAGATGTCATATCCTGCATCCTGCATGGGTGCTCCATCTGTTCAGAGGAGAACAGCTGAGCCAAGTAAAGTGGACATCCTGCAACAAGCAATACTGGACTCGGGTATAGTGGGGGAAGAAGATGACGAGCGGCCACTCAAAGCGGAGGTGGGACGAGTGGTCCCAAAAGGACCTCAGACGGTACGTGACCTTCTTGCACTGCATGGAAAACCTTTGCCGAAGGAGCCTAGGCTAAGAGTGAGTAAACGGACGAGAACTAAAAGACTTCAATCAGAAGCGAGTGCAAAACCCAGAATTGATCCACCTGATTACAGGACTGAGCAAGTGGCTCATGACAACTACGATATATCAGCACCTAGCACCTCTTCATCTGGAAAGAAAAAAGAAATGGAGCATTTTCTGGATTCAGACAAGATGCAGGGAAAAAAGAGGTCTAGACAATCGGATGAGGAAGACTATGTACCTGAAACACCAACACACCATCCAGCAACAACCAACATGAAGGATGGAGAAAATGATGAGACCATAGATTCGGAGGATTTTTTCACATCTGACAACATGCAGGCAAATAAGAGGTCTAGACAATTGGATGAAGAAGAGTATGCATCTGAAACACCAACACGCCAGCCAGCAACAACTAACATGAAGGATGGAGAGAATGATGAGATCATAGATGGAAAGGATTCAAAGCATTTTTCCACATCTGACAAGATGAAGAAGAGGTTTAGGCAATCGGATGAAGAAGCGTATGCACCTGAAACACCAACACACCATCCAGCAACAACCAACATGAATGATGGAGAGAATGATGGGATCATGGATGGAAAAGATTCTGAGCATTATTCCACACCTGACAAGATTCAGGCAGCAAAGAGGTCTAGACAATCGGATGAAGAAGCGTATGCACCTGACACACCAACACACCATCCAGCAACAACCAACATGAAGAATGGGGAGAATGACATCATCCATGGAGTATTATTTCCAAGTGGGATAGAAGACTATGGTTTTGACAGAGACAATTTGCCTACTTGCCTGATGACAACACCCAAAAAAGGTGGTGTACTCTCTCCATCCAGTTTATTGACCCACGAAGAGAATGAGATGAACACTCCTAATCCCAAGAATCACAACGTGAAAGCTTCTCCAGCTGACAAAAGAAAATCTGAGAGAGTTAAGAGGAAATTAAAGCTAGGAAATGAAGATTTGGGAACCCAAAAACAGAGACAAGACAGCCAGAATCATCTCTTGAACACTGTCAATCCAAGTGTTCTAGAGGATTTGCAAAGAGCTGCAGAAGGGCCATTAGATGTTGATCAATGCTCTGATTTGCAAAGAGCTGAAGAAGGGCCATTAGATGTTGAGCAAAGCTCTGATTTGCAAAAAGCTGCAAGAGGACGTTTAGATGTTAATCAAAGCTCCGTAGATAGTGCTTTCATCTTAGCTAAGTACTTTGATTCTATTCCTACACCAGTTGCTAACACAGGTGAGACGTCTGATAGAGAACAAAACAATCTTGTGCAACAAGTGGCTGCAGCTGTCGAAGAAACCAATGCTGTACGTACCCATTTCGAAGGAAGGGAAAAGGAGTTGAATTCCAAAATAGATGCTACAACTGAAGCGTTATCAGCTAAAATAGATGAGGTTAGACAACATTCAGACCAAATGGAACGGAACAACATGCTTCTGAGGGAAAATGCAGTAAAGGTACAGACTAGATCAGAAGACCATGTCAAGAAGATAATGAATCTGGAGGAAACATTGAAGAATGCAACAAGTGAAGTTCAAGTACTGACTGATGAAAAGCACAGATTACAACAGCAAGCAGAACAACTCAGAACAGAGTATGGTCTTTTCATAGACCAAAAGACTAGTGTAGAGAGCCAGATTAAGCAACAGGATGACTACATAACTGGTTTACAGCAGCAGGTTCAGATGCTGAGCACAAACGAGCAACAGTGGAACTCACTAAAAGGACAGTATGAAAGCAAAATGGCTGAACTGTGCCAACAGAACCAAAGTGACAAGGAGATGATCGAAGGACTGAAGAAAAAAATGACTGACATGGAGAGGAATGGACGTGATCAGAATGAAAAGGTCATAAGTCAATTGTCCCAAATCGAACGGGAAAAGTTAAATCTGGAGAATCTGTTGTCCAAAGCAACAGAACAAGCTTCAGAGAAGAGAGAGCATATCCTCAAGCTAAATAAACCAGCAGATTCAATGAGCTATGGAGTGGAGGATACAAAGCACAACCTTCAGCAACAGAGTCATCTGAACAGAGACAAAGGGGAATCTGAACAAAGGCTTACAGAACTGTCTGGAGCAATAAGGGAAAGAGATAAAGATATTTCTAAGTTGAAGGAAAAAATGGCTTCCATGGTCCAATGTACAAATGACAAAGATTGTTTGTTGTCTGAAAGAGACAAGGAAAATGAGAGGTTGTTGGCGGAGACACGAGAACTGAACATGCAATATACCAAGATGAAAGAAAATGAAAGCAGACTAGATACAGAAATAGAAGAACTGGCAGAGCAGTTGAAAATAAAAGAAGCAGAAATAGAAGAACTGGCACAATTGAAAAATAAGCATGTGACATTGCAACAGAAAGACAGAGAACAAATCCGAACATTGACACAGAATGCAGAAGATTTCTCTATAGAGACAGCCAGGTTATCTCATGATGTGATTGAGAGAACGAATGAGATAAAACAGTTACTTAGAGAACTTGAGAGGCAAAAGAGAGAAATAGCACAACTTCAGAGCAGAGCAAGTGTGAAAGGTTCAACTGATGAATTGGAACAGAGAAAGGTATCCGAGTTGGAATCCGAAATAGATGCGCTCCAACTGAAACTGACAGAGGCACTGAGGAGGATTGATCACTTACAATCCACTCCCAATATGAAAGAGCTGACTGACGCTCTTCACAACAGGTTTGGCCATTTTCTCACACCAGATACCGACATGCTGCATGAAAACAAGAAATCCCAGCAAGTAGACGAAGAAAAGCTGAAAAATGCAGATGCTAGAACAGCAGCAGTGCTGGTGTTGAGGATGCTCTCTCGGCATTTCACTTGTATCATGGAAAAGTCTGACATGTCTTTATGTGATCGCAATACAGCTTTAGATACATATTGCAACAATGTCAAGAAAAGCATTCAATGCTACATGGACTCTAATGGCTCTCGATCGGACGACAAGATCCAGATGAATACCTTGCGTGCCCGTGCACTAGAGTCAGAGAATCAGCTGACAGGCCTGAGACAAACATTGGCAGAAAGAGAAGAGAGTTATGCTTTAGTCTGCGACAAGCTGGCAAAAGCTGAATCTGATTTGCAGCTCTCCAAGCAGAATCAAAGAGCATGTCAGAATGTGGCAATTGAATTAGAACATAAAATTAATACCTTTCATAAAAACCAAAAAAAGAATACATCTGAGATGAATCGTCAGAATGACAATATGAAAATGGAACTGAAAAAGGCAGAGATGGACCTGTCTCACCAGAGGAAAATGATAAACGAGCTTGAGGGAGATATATTCGATATGGAGCAGAAGCTGACAAAGAAAAACAATGAATTGCTTTCCATTAGAAGGACTAAACATCAGCTACAAGATGAAAAGAATTGTCTTCAGGAGCAATTGAGGTGCGTCAATTCTGCAACCGGTAACATGTACCTTACATCTTCCGATGATGAATCTGATGACCAAGAAGAGGACACTGACAGTATGGGTGGTGCAACAGATGGTGGCAATGGAAGTACTAACAAGGGTGAGTATATTTTGTTTACATAACTCCGATGAGTTCCTTGACTGGAGAAGTAATAGAATTGTGGAAGAGTAATATGAAACTTGCTTTCCAGGGCTTTGACCCATGGCTTTTGTTTGCGATAGCAGACTCAATGCCTGGAAACAGTGAATATGAATCGCTCAAACATATGTTGCGGTGGGAACTGAAACAGAAGAAATGCCTCCAGTATGACATGCAGATGTTTAATGATGCCATTGTTGAAGTCATTGGGACTGCCTCTGATTTGATTGTGCAAGGTAGGTCAACTGATATCTTTATGCCAATAGTTCATCAACAAATAAAATATGCCACATTCATTGTTCTTTTTGTTTCCTTGCAGAAAAAGAGGATGTCACGTCAGGGAAAAACACACAAAACTCGGTACCTCAGCTAGACAAAATTCATCTCAGTGGACGGAAGAGGATAGTTTTGAGCCAGCCAGAGTTGACGTATGAGATATTACTTCCACGTCTCTCTGACTACCTGCCCCCAAAAGGCAAGCCTTCTATCGACATTCTACTGAGGATATTCCAAGACCCCAAACCTGGAACACGTGATGTCCTACTTCACCAAATCAAGGAGCTATGTTCGTATGGAACCCGGTTCTGTCCCGAAACAAAGCAAATTGTTGAGGATAGAGATAGGAGACCATTGCTTCAAGAACTAACAAGGGCCTCTCATGGTATAATTACTGAAGCCATAGAGATAGGTCTCAACTACTCAACTACTGTACCATTTCAGCTCTCAGTGGTGATTATATCGACTTCTCTTGGCAGAGGTAGAGACTCTTACGAGAGTTGGAAAGAGTTAAAAGACATATGTGTGCTTCTCATCATGCTAGCCTCGGTGAGAAATGTGGTATTCGTTCCCACCACATTCACTGAGGGAAACACGGTATTTGTTACCCCTTCTGCATGTAGAAGCTGTGACTTGAGGACTCGCGATATGAACATCGTATTGAAAGGCAAGCAAGACAAATTCCAGTTGAATGGTGGAATGTTGAAAGATATTCTATGTGGTATACAAAGGAAAAATACTGTGTACCTGTGATAAATAAAATTGACACTAAAGCCAGATTGCAGTGTTTTTTTAAATCATTTATTGTCTTCATACAATGCATTTAGGTCAATGCCTGTCCAGTCATTTACAGCCCTCACTGATTGTATTATGTTGCTGGTGAAAGGAACAGCCATTGGAGGGAGAAGTACATGACTCTCCTCTACTTCAATTTCTATGTTCAACTCGTGGCTCTGAAACATAAATTGAGGTAACATTCCCTGAAACTGATACATGAAAAACTGTTGGTATTCTCCTAGTGGTACACTCTTTCTGGTGTTCAGGGGATTGAGTGCAAATGAAGTCATTCTTTGCATGCGGCACAATACACATGATGGTGCTGCCCACAAATCGATGCCAATCGGATATTGAAGAATACATTTGAAGTGAGATTTCCGCTTCTGAACCAAGAAATCTTTCCACTCGTGTGCTGAATATCCCATGGCAATGTGTTCCCTGTACGCATTGATAGTCCTCAGGGGTACCATTTCAGGGAGCTTGAAACATTCTTTCTTCTCCCCACTTCCAGCATGACAAATGTACTTTCCCATGCAAGGGTTTGATGCACATTCTCTAGACAAGAATGGGTTTTCTGCTCCATCAATGAGCCACTGTAGACACAACCAGATGTGTGGTCTCTCATATGTCACTGGCCTAACTTCAAAACCCTCAATCATAGACATGCTTGTGATTCTGTCAGGAAGTGACAGAATCTCATTTGGTTCTGACTGGAGAAGTAAACGTCTCACACTTTCATACCAACTTGCCCTGTTTTCTGGAAGTTTTTTCATATCCTCTATGACAATGCTTCTCACATATTCTGAAGCAGCCTCATGCAGCTCATTGTCTCTCACTGGTCGGGACAAGGACTGCTCAAAGTCACCAAACAAAGAACCATCAATTTGTAATGCTCCGGTGCTACATTTGGCATTCTCCAAAGACAGGGCCTTTTTCTGTCGAGTCGGTTCCTTCTTACTTGACTTGAGACATGTGCTTGCTATTTTTTTCTCCTGCCTTTGCCTTTTCACCATAGGTTTCAGGCTATTGTCGTGAAACTGCATGACTCCTAGTGTATGCTCGATGCAGTGTGCAAAACAAAACATATGTGTCAACTGTGAAATTGAAATCAAGAAAATATGTTTTCCATGCAGGCACTGAAACCTTTGCTATCACATTTGAATAGTGCCAATACGACAAACAATAAAACCAAAACTAAGACCATACAAAACAAACAACAACAAAATTGTGTGAAGTCACAAGTGCACTTCATGCATCTATAGAATGCCAAGCTACAGTTTGCGCAGCAGTCAACCCATGTATTGTGATCAGATGTGGAATTGTTTGCTATATGAACTGGCTCTGCTTGTAAAATCATGGAGCAGTCTTGTAAAGCTTTGATTTCTTTTGATGAGTCCATCTGAAACAAAATACAGGAGCACATATATTAAATCAATAATAACTGATGGTTTATGAAAAATATGATGGAAATTATTTGTCTGTCAAAACTTACCATAGCCATGCAAAGCCATACATATGAAGACATCATTCTCCACTGGCTGCTGATGTGAGGAGGTAGAAGACAGCATGTATTTGTATCTGGTTCTGACCAAAGACATCTCATCTTTGAACTCTGTTTTCCTACATATGATGAAACATGTCAGAAATAAAGTGCACCAGCATACAAATATCAGAAGAGTCATGCTTGAAACTGTATTGATATGGTTCATCAGTAAAGGGATGCACAGCAACATCATGAACAGACTGCATATGGGCATGGAGTAGAAAACCAACAGACAAATTCCCATCGCTAATTTCAGACTGTCTTCCTGTCCAAAGAATAGTGCTATTGGGAGGAGGACGGTGGCAGTCAACAGGAAGGCAATCACAATCACAGACTTCCACTTTCTGAAATGCCAACAGAGGAAGAGTTCAGAGAAGATCTGAGATGAAACATACCTCCAAAACCGTCTCATATTTATTCGTGAAATAGATGTACATTCATGGTACGGACAGCCACTACTTCTGCACTGAAAAGGTACTCTTTCTAACTGGCAAATAATTTGGCTGACTTTTGTGGATTGGGAAGTAGGATATTTATGTTTGCTCATCCGCTGTTGTACATTCTGCTTGATTTCCTGTGCTAAGGAACATCTCCAATGGTGGTGCATGTTGTATATGGTCATCAGACGATTTAGCACAACAAAAAACAATCCGACCAACAGGCAGAGTACAGAGTCAAGGTCTGCACCAGTCGGTCTTTGATGAATTGGACAGATGGCTGGGAATCCTGTCATGTAGTTATCCCTACAACCATACAGATGATACCTCTCGAGGAAGTAGAACTTGAATATGACAAAACTAACTGCACCTATCATAGAGCACATACAGTTGACTACGATGACTTGAATGTTATGAGTGGGAAATCCGAGTACTGCCCATGCCCAGAACTGAATAGACCTCAACTGGGAGAGATAGTTATGATCTATTCTTGTGTACCTTGCCATCTTACCAATATATTACTACCATGCAGTCAATAACACAACATAAATGAGGCAGATATCCTTTTTTCGGGCATGTGCAGGTATGGTGGCATCCTTTGGACTTTGGACAATGGTACTCCAGATGAATCTGTCTGTGAAATCCAACTGCTACATGAAGACTGAATGCTCTGGCGACATCCGAAGTGGAAACTCAAGCGAATGTACATTCACCCCAGACTTTCTTGATCAAACTAAATGGTCTGGATCGGAATACAAAATCTTCAAAAGGACAGGCAGTCCCCATCTGATTCAAAGTTATTCGATGGTGTACAGCTCAAAAGTGAGAAATAAGATTGAGCAAGTAGTATTAGAATTTGGTATGGCTCATGATACAACATGTATGTTGTATACAAGTCAGGACACTCATGGATTCAGAGTGAAAATGGAATCATCTGCTCTGACAGTGAAACTTCCTAATCATTTTCCGGGAATTTTGACTTCACATAGTTTTGGGCTAGCCATCGACTGTGCAGGCCTGATAGACTGGTTGTTTCTTTCAGATGATAACAGCAGTATCACAGTAAAATTAAATGAAACCATGTATATATGCTACAACTGTATTTCTCCAGACAGTGCTTGCAATATAGCATTCATGCACACACACGGATAGCTGCTATTCCAATAAATATTGCACTGAAAACAATATAACAAATGCTAAATATTTTCACGCTTGTGCAATATGAGTCAACAGCTACAACCAAAAATGTCCCTACTGCCAATGACACGATGTAAAGCATTCCAAAAGCTGCACTCGCAACATCAGTCTTTGAGTGTCTTTTTTTCATATGAATGTCCATTGTATCATCATCGTCATCTAATAGGCTTTCTCTTGTGTCATGCATGGGTGATGAGCTCAATGTGTTAAACCTATCATCTATTTTCATTCTGAGAACTGCATACTCTTCATCGTATTGTTTTTGTCTCACTGGTATAGTGACACATGCCATCAGCACAACAATACAATATACACAACAGAGTGCACCGTGTACTACCAGCCACCAACTGACAGGAAACCCAGGTTCACAAAGATGTAGAAATGTTAATCCCACGAGAAAACTACTCGAAGATACAATACCAAACAGTAGATGCATCCCAAAAAAGAAGGACTTCCATATATTTGTCTTCATTTCTTTATTATACATGAAGAAATACATAAATAGTCAATCGACAAATAAGAACCCTCAGTGCAGCACCTCGTAGTCAGAGCAATTGCTAACATTTGAATATTGCCTTTCCAGTGGTGGCCTGCCTGGAAGAAGCCTCATGTCAATGTTATATGTGGGCCCCTCTTCTTGGGTGTAGGGATTTTGAGCATCTTGCATATCAGTCACAACAGAGAAATCAGACTCAACATCAGATGCATCATACGGTCTACCTAGTATACCATAGCTTGTCACAGTTACAGTTTCCCCTGGTGTTCTGCTGGGTTGGTCTGATGTATCACCTTGTGAATCTTCTGTCATCTGTAATCTTCCTCCTGACATAACATCATGCATGCTGTTTGTTTCTTCTGGATTTGTTGACATGTTTGTGTGTCCTAAGTCAGACCCAACATCAGATGCATCATACGGTATACCTGGTATTCCATAGCTTGTCACGGTTACAGTTTCCCCTGGTGTTCTGCTGTGTTGGTCTGATGTATCACCTTGTGAATCTTCCCTCATCTGTAATCGTCCTCCTGACATGACATCATGCGTGCTGTTTGTTTTGTCTGGATTTGTTGACATGTTTGTGTGTCTTAAGTCAGACCCAAGATCAGATGCTTCATTCTGTCTATCTGGTATACCATAGCTTGTCACGGTTACAGTTTCCCCTGGTGTTCTGCTGGGTTGGTCTGATGTATCCACTTGTGAATCTTCTCTCATCTGTAATGTTCCTCCTGACATGACATCATGCATGCTGTTTGTTTCTTCTGAATCTGTTGATGTGTGTCTACCTGAATTCACATTCTCAAAACCATATTCTGATATGGTCATCTGCAAGTTCATTGAAGCACTGTTGTCATGTTGATTTGCACTATGTGTTGAATCTATATTTACTTCATCTGGTAAGCTTGGCTTTTCATCTCTGGAAATAATTTCATTCCATAGAACCTCGTTGAAGAAATAGTTCAACTGATATGTCCAAGGCATTTTCACTCACATCGGCTACTTCGCCAATATTTCCTTCAAGTAGTCCTCAATTCCATTCACTTTCACATCTAATCGATTTTCTCTGTCTAATGCCAAGTACCACAGGACATCATGGTTCTTCCTGTCACAACTGCAGCATCGATTGTGTAGAATTTGAGCAGCTCTGAAAGCAACGGCCAACTTCTCTTTTCGGGACAACCTGTGGAACACAGGAAGAATGCTGTTCCACAACATCTTCTTGCCCTCCACCACAACTGAAACTATTACATGATCGAATAGTAGGCCTCGAAATATGCATGATTCCTGTGTCCATTTCCCTGATGCAAATGAAATCCTTTCCCTCATGCAAAACGATGAAGAAAAGACAGGCCTTGCCCGCTGCTCTGGTTCCGCTAACTTCGCCAGGCATTCTTCAGTAGTATCTCGTAGTACTTGAACTGGGTGAGTGATTCCAATCAATGCCTCAGTGAAAGAAACACCAAAGACATATCTCAACAATGTTTTGTTTCCAAGTGACAGGTTCTGTGAGTATTGAACGAAGTGCTGCAGGAGAGCATAGTTCTTGGAGTTTCCGGTAATTCCCCTCAATGACCTATTGGAGGCATCCATCAAAGTAGATCGCAGCACTTCTGCTTCGCCACGACTGAGTGAACCTCTCACCATTGACAGAAATGCCAACATGGCTTGTACATTTTGCACTGCACATTCGTTTTTGTCACACAAAATGGCCGGTTTGCCATTCATTCCATGAAGCACTGTCATGGCAGATGCAAATACATCAAGCCTGGCATCATGATCCAGTCCTCTTGGAACAGATAGTGCCTCTGCACAAAGTAGTGTGGGATCTCTGTAGCCAACATTGAACACAGTCTGTTGCAGTTTGTGTGCTTTGGCTGGTTGGAAAGGAAAACTGTCCAGTACAATGGGAACCTGACCTTGTATGTCGAATGCGTGTGAGAAGTCGAAGTTGCTCCGGTCGGTACTGTCTATTATGCACACACGCTCTCCGGTTGATAAGTACTTGTCGGTAGGTTGTATACCACTGTTTGCAGTGCATGCAGCTTCTGTCATCTGAGAACAGCCAAAATCAATCAGTTTTACAAGTCCTTTGTCAAGATCCAGGGTGGCATTGTTCGGTCTGATGTCCAAGTGTAACACTCCAGCATTTTTCAAATAGCTGCATGCTTTCATAAGGTCTGATAGTACTTTTCTTGGATCCACCAGAAATCCCAGTTCATGACATGCCAGCAATGACGGACCAGTGTACTCTTGGTGAATACCTGTTGTGATATCCACTTGTGGGTCCGAGAACAAACTATGTTGATGGTCAGTGGAGTAAAGAAGTGGAAATCTTGCTGGTCCGAACTTCTTTCTCTGTTGCTTCAAATGCCATAACACTGCAGTTTCCTTCCCGAGGCAGAGCTCGTTGTAGTATGTGTCTCCAGTACTTTTGTTGGCATACTTGGAAACTATGGCATTCTGTCTGGTCTTGAAGATAGAAATGTTTCCATATGTCCCACTCAACTTTGACTTTTTGGATCTATGAAGATATTGTAGATTCAGCATTGTTACTTTCACAATTTCAAGCTCACCTGCCACCAAGACCCAGCAATGGGTATAGGATTCAATTCAGTAGTACGGAGACAGTGAAGCAAATGATGTCTTCCGTATTTCATCTAACGATTCTACTGGGGGGAAACTTCTCGTCTGAAAAGTATTGTGTACTGGAACAGGGTTGTGCCTGTACAAATGGTAATCTATTGTAGCTTCCTCTGAGTGTGGTGTGTTCTTTGATAAAAGCTGTACATTTTCTGGGGGAACCATGGGACATTTTTCATGTAACCAGTTAAACATGCACTGCTGCGGCTGTTTAGCTTCATCTCTGTCTCTTGGAAAGCTGCCAATTCCTTTGTATACAAAACATATTTCCTTCATGAGAAGTGATGCAGCAGCTGCATATGTCCATTTTTTCTCCTTAATGAAGGGCTTAACATTGTCTGGAGACTCCCATTCGCAGTTGATGGCATTATGGTAGTCATCGATCATAGAAGATAGGTCATGTGGTGGAAAGGGCAGTCCGTTCTGTAAGAGACTGTCAACTGCTCTGGAATTTCGCATGCTTGACACATAGCAATCTTTGATTGCAGTGAATGGCCCTCCCACTGCTTCGTAGGCATAGGCTGCAATGAGACTACGACACGTTTTCTTCTTGCATGCATCAGAGTAAGTTCGCAACTCTGTCAGTGTTTTTGATAAGATGTTTTCTGTGATGAAACTGGCGTCACTGAGAGCCAACTCTTTCTCATGATCTTTTCTAAAAATCTCTCGAGCTTTATCATAGTGACTGGATAGTCGCAATTTAGCCAGTTCTGGACACAGAGTCACTGCAGTGACCACTGATTGTGCATCTTGCGGATCAAGGGAGGGTGCAGTTTCTGGCCAAGTTTTCTCTAGCCAACACTTTGTTGGTTCCTTATATCCATCAAGTGACAGGTTGTCACCTGGTAGAAAACCATCTGGATTTGCATCACATATTCTCAGGGAGTGGGTCCTTATCATGAAATGAGAATAGTTCAAGCCCCGTAGTGCTGAGAAGGGAAGACCCTTTATTTCATGAAGGAAAATCAGAGCAGACAGTGTACGAATTGCACAACTTCTTAGAGAGAAATCCATCAACAACACTTCGAGTAGGACAAACAGTTCCTCCCTGGAAACACTTTCCATCATGTTGTGAAACAAGTTGGATGAAGTCTTCTCATTCTTTTTGTGTACTACAATAGAATATGGAATATCAATCACTGACAAGTCCTCATCAAGAAAGACTTCTTTGATATTGCCAGTTTCCAGGAAATGTTTCCCTATTCGATGAAGTTCAGCGAAGAAGCTTGGTTTTTCAAAAGGATTGAGATCATTATCCATGTCAAAACGGTGTGCAACCCAATGCAAGCAAATGGCATGTAGTGAACTAGACTCATCCTTTTCAATTCTGTTCATCATCTGCAAAGCTTTCACTTCCTCACAGATTCGTATAGCCAGTGTCACTTCATCCTTCCCTGTGGACCATTCTATTTCCTTTAAAGAATCCGTCTTTTTAAGTGGTTCTCGGACACATTTAGATTGATAAAATGCATCTTCTAATATCTTGATCAGTGCGCAAGACAGATACACGGCATCCTGTTGATATCCTGTATCTTTTTTGACGGATAAGTCACGAATGATCTCAACATAATAATTCAGAATTCTGATATACATAGCAGAAGTTGCAACAAATGCCATGATATTTTCCAGGTGTTCTGGAACTTTAAAGTTTTGTCTGATCTTATCATGTGCTCTCATTTTCTCATAGACATTGCATGATACAATACTTTCAAAACCTGCTACCATGCAATATTTTCTAACTGTTTCGTAAATGGACATGGAACAGTCGCCAAAAGAGTCAATTTGAAGTAGACTCCCCGAGAAAACTTTACTCTGGGTCCAACGCGAAACACTTTCCATGGGACAGTTTTCCTTCTGTGGTTTCTTCCATATTTCTTCCTCCTGCAGTTCACCTACAACAAAGTATTCATTTGTTTTTGTTTCCACGATCAAAGCTCTATATTTTTTCCCATCATCATACATGCCAAAATTGAAATCTTTCACATCTTCATTCAGAGTCACTTCATCTTCATTTCTTCTTCCCTCTTGGATCTCTGCTTGAATATCGTGCTGTATGATGTCTGCATACGTGCGCGAGTTAAATTCGGCGTTTGAACTGTGAAGTGATATTGGCATGGGATACATGACTGTGTCAAATCAGAGTTTAGTTGGTTAATGGACATTGCATTCAAACAGAGGGACATGTGCAATAAATATTCCTGACTGGCATATGTAAATTCAATTTGATGTCTTCTAAGCATGTGAAGTCAGTGATGTTGGAGTGAGAAGTAAGCAACTGATCGTGATGCCACATACACTTGAAATAGTTAATTTGATGACTGGAGATGTTGCAGGTCTCATAGAAATACCCTTGCGAGTGGATGGAAGTCAAACTAGTGGATGGGTGATACAGCAAATGGTTGATTCTGTAGCTGGATACAATGCATGCGTTGCTCATATGCAACTGGAAGATGCACTGCAATGGTTCTGCCATACAGTGTATCAGACAAAGCATCACACAAGAGCTATGAATGTGTGGAAGGATATATACGATGAACTGCAAACATTTCTGGAGATGTTGAGAGAAAATGAAACATCTGTTGTTCTATTAAGCCAATAAACAGTTGCAAATGTGAAATATTCCATCTAGTGTCATGTCAGTTTATTCCAGACGAGATTATCTATATGGGCTAGGTTTGAAGGTCACCCTATGTGGACACAGAGAAATACACAGCAATTTACGATTTCTGCTCAGAGTGGAAAATACAGAGGGAATAGCTGATGGGAAAACCTTTTCATTTGACTTGATTCACTGTGCAGAGAGGAAGAATGAATTCTATGTCATTGCACAATTACCAGATTGCTTTGTAGATCATAATGGGTATATCTTATTCTCCATAGCTAATCACCCGAATGAGATTCTCTTCTATGGAACTGTGAAGCATAAAACAATAAAACTATGCAGACATGCTTTGGTAACTGGATCCAAACATGCGGATGTCATTCAATTGAAACCAATCTACGGAGGGCAGGCAACAATAGAAATAGACAAAATGGGATGTAGAGTTGGAACAAACGAAATCCAGACACCCATACATAGAATGAACAATAATCTCTATTTGAATTTTGGATATTGGCCAAAAATGTACTGTACTGATACATTACCATTGAACATGGGTACCCATATTCCCATGTCTCCAATTTCAGCTTTTGCCCTGACTGAAAGAATCAACAAGAAGAGCTTTGAATATCATGGATTTCTTTCTAGCACTCAATCATTCTGTACCACATGGGAAGCAGACTGGAATGTTTCTCTTAATATAGTCAACCGAATAGAACTTCCACTTTCCATGTATGCCAGATGGGATCTTCTGTTAGACCTAGTGACTGCAAATATCTCTGCTGGTGAATGTTCAGGACCCACCATTTCCCACACAATGTCTGTGCCTCGCAACAAGACTGGCTGTGCCTTAAACAAACTGGTTGCATGTCTTCTCGTATACAATGCTTTGTACACAGGCAGTAGAACTCCCTTAGATCATAAGAATTTCTTTCTTCAGTCCAGGACAAAAAGAAAATTGCTATGTTTCCTATATAGGTGCTGGCCGTGCCTAGCAGTGTCAGGAGATGGTACAATTTCCTTCGGCATGTTAAAGAGAGAGTCATTGGAATTGCTACAACTTTCCTCAGAAGTATTTGATGTGGGTTGCCTGGCTGAGTCATTTCCATCTATGTCAGATGTATGTTTTCTCATATGGCAAGATTTCAAGTCTGAGAATGTCATCTGTTGTCTGGTAGGAGAACGAAACAAGGAACATGCCCCCCCTTTCCAGTTGAGTTACACAGATTTACTCTGTTCGAGTTGGAACCATGTCTGCATGAATGAACCAGAGATTTTCCGACCATTGCTACATCATGACTCAGCAGATTCTTTGCCATGTAGACTGTCTAGGCTAGGTACTGCTTGTGAAGGGGAGACATCTAAGAGTGTAAAATGGCAAACTGGTTGGATATACTTCCCTGCATCAATTTGGGAGAAACATCATTGCATGTTACAACTGGAATGCCCCAGGTATTTGAATGCTTCATACCGTTCAGATAGTGTTTGAATAACTTTATTTAGAGCAATGTTCCCAAAGACGGAACAACCATGGAAACCATTACCCAAAGAAATCCACTGAAAGTAAAACAAAATGTCTTTGATTTTCACAGACTGTGCTGTTCTGGATCTTGGTCTACCTCAGAGTGACCTATCAGAGCACCAAGGTTTCTGTAAGGCATCTGTGTGCCTAAGTGAATGCAACGAGTATGATCTGTTGTTCAAAATGCTTGAGGATCCAGCGAAACACGTTGCACTCGCTCAGTTTCTGTACAAAATAGTGAGGCATGCCAGATGGCATGAATATTTCCATCTCTCCAAACTGCATTTCCGCTGGTGCTTTGATAGAACAACCTATGAATGTAGCAATCCCTTCTTTGAACTATTTATGAGAGCAATACAAGCAATGTTCTCAAGTCTGAACCAACACAGGACTAAATTGAAGCAGGACGAGCTGGAGCAATTGGCATTTTCACTGAACGTGGCTTTTAGAGGTATCACAGGAAGAGATAGGGATGTCATCTCTGTTCCAGCTCTGGTATGGCCAGTGCATGTGCGTAGTCATGCTGCACACATGGAAGACTTGCTTATTTTACCTGATTTTGGTTGTGTGCTCCTACAAGCTTTTGTAACATTGCTAGTGACAGAACAGTGGATGCAGATGACAGAACATTTTATACTGGAAATGATTGACTTGGCTGTGAACAAGCAACCACTCCTTAGTCACCATGACAATGTGAAATCCCTGAAATCTGGAATTGATGATCTAGTGTCTCAATTGAAGAAGCTGACGCTACCAGGTCAAATGGAAAAGTTTATTTTCTATAGGCTATCAGATTCGAATGAGAAAAGTGATTTCAACAGACTAGTTATGTTAGTGAATATCCTGGTAGCAAATCCCAATGAGAACCAAGAGGACGTAAAAACTGGTCTCGCACAGCTGCTGCCATGTTGTACAGAAACTGTGATATATGGTCTAAGGCAGATCCTTCCGATGAAGCGAATTCTACCCTGTTCTTTCACTATGACACGCGTCCAGAAATTTAGTATGTATGAACACTCTCCTCGGCATGCTATATCTACATTCAAGAGAATACAGTCTTTGGTGGACAGGAAAGTTGAGAATGCTCCGTTGACATATGAACTACATCGACTACCAGCTATCACTTCTGAAGCAGTTGTACAAGAGAAATTGTTGATCAATTTAGCATTGGAGGAAGAAGAACAATCTGAACAAGGGAATTACCCGGATGAATCGTCTTTATTGAGAGAAAAGGACAGTACTCCTTGTTGTTTCATAGTGTAGTGGGTCGCCGCTGTACTATTTCTAGGGAACCAGTTGGAGTTATATTTGGTATATGTGTTGTCGGGTATCCAGGCCGCACTCCTGTCTACTGCCGAGTATAAGGTTATATAAGCCCACCTGAGGAATGGTGGAGCGCGGCCTGGTTATGTGCATTGAGCCGTGACCGCCACGTGTCACCCGACATATCTCGGGTACAGTGTCGGCTCGGATGCACCGGCGCGTGGTTACCCGGAGTTCCTCGGGAACTCAAGTGTTTACGAGTAATGGAGAGAATTACATAACGACCAGTACATAAGACCTGGAGTTCTGCTAATCGAGGACCCAGTCTTGCTGCGCACTTCGGCCAGCTTGGCTGCTCCACAACAGAGCTTCCCCGAACTCTGTTGTACCTTTTAGGCCTAGTCCTGTCGCTGCTTCCACCTTGGTCACCCTGCGTCTTTCTCTGTTCTACCCTCTGGGGGAACTAGAGGAGATAGACGCACTGGTGTACAACTCCGGGTACAGAACTCCCTACGGGGGAGTCTGTCCCAAGAGGAGTTAACCAAGATGGAAGAGAGCATTGGAACTCGGGAACTATGTACTAGACCGTGAGCGTATACCTCCTGTATGTTCATATGACCACTGGTGTTCAGAAGCCTATTTGATTATTGCTATCCGTCTGTATGATTACGAGCCGTATGTCAGAATGAATAAAGTGTAATTTCTGAACAACCTATTTTCGAATCTGGAGTTTTTCATAGCAGATGTCTATCTTAGAATAGCCAACAGCTACACTGGTGCCGTGACCACTTTGGGTAAGTATTGATTTACATTTATTTTGTTATTTTTCTTTCTGAAATTGAGAGGTAAGCTCTTATATGTTTGAACCAGAATTGGTAGGTTTCAAGGATAGCTATTACAGGTTGCTTTTGTGTGGTGAAGATATGTCAGATACAGAGGTACCTCCCCCGTCGGTTACTAACCAAGGGGAGGGGATGCGTCCTAGATTGCGATCTAGGGTGAGGTTTAATGCTAGGCAGAAGGTGCATACGTTCAATCAGAATAGGGAAATTGGACATGGAGGGGAAGATAGCGCCCATGAAGTGAGATCTGAGGATTCACTAGGGGACCCTCCAGCGAAACGTCCAGCTCTGGAGCCAGATAGGGAAATGGTAGGCCGGGTCCAGGTAAGGGAAACATCAAGAGAAGATGTGATGCTTGGACCGGTAACCATAGAAGATATTGGAGAGGATAGTGACTCTAGTATACCTAGTCTGGAGGGTACAGTAGATGTACCAGTGAGATGGGAACTTAGACCGGTACCCACTGTGGAAGCAGTGGAAGGGACTAGAGTGGTGGTCCCAGTCAGTCAGGAAGGAGTTGAGGTAGTCAAAAGGGACGACCTAGGGGAAACTCCTGAGGAAGGGGAAGAGACAGCTGAGGTGATCTCCAGGGGAGATAAGCTGTTCCCAGATCCTTTTAGGCTGACGATACCAGGTCTAGAGGTTCCACCTTATGAACCCAGGGAGAGGTTGAGCCTGGATGACATAAGGACGCTCAGATTGAGAAATGAGCATGAGCATATGAAAGAAGGGATAAGATTAGAGGAGGAATCCCTTAGAAAGCTGAAGGAGGAAAGGGAAGCTTTCGAAAAGAGTTTTTTGGCAAAGAGGTCGGGAAACATTGGGGAACATGCAGCTCAGATAAAACATCTGGAACAAATTTCAGTCAATGTAGGTCTACTTGAGGGAACTGAAGTCAGATTGAAGTCTGAAACAGAAAAGCTAGTGGTGCGGAATAAAGAAATTAGTTCCGAGATACTGGCAAGACAGTTACAAGTAGCGGAGTATGATGAGTTGTTGAAGAAACAGGATAGTAAGTTAGGAGAGTTGGAAGCACTAGCTCAACAAGCTGAGAATCACATGGTGAAGAAACTGGAACCAGAAGTGACTAAGGTACAAAGGGACTCAGTGGGGACAGCACAAGAAGTGTCTAAAGATGAGACCTTTGTGACTGCCGACGAGCCCTCAGTATTTATAGTCAATACAGTGGAAGAGGTGGTGAAACCACCTGCCACTGAGGATCTAGATGGTTCCATGGTGATACATACAGCTGACATGTTATCCAGTGTGAGTGGACACTCATCCATGCATGGCAGTAAGTTTGATAAGAATGAGGAGTTCATGTTGGAACTGTGTGGTAGAGTTGAAAAGCTGTTTCAGGAGAAGTTAGATTGCTTTCTTGAGGAAACAGAGTCAGTGAGTGTGGAGAATGACACCAAGGGAGTAAAAGGAGACGTTCCGGTAGCCCAGGCTACAGGGAATAAGCCTCCTGTGGGACCAGGTAACACTGCTCCAGCTCCAGGTGCTCATTCTACTCCAGCTCCGGGAACAAGGCAGGTTCCTACAGGTCCGGTAAACGTGTCTACAGTGGGTAGACCAGGTTTGCCCAAGGGGGTAAACATGAATGCTCGGCCGCCAGGTCAAGGGAATCTGGCAGGGCCTAACACCTCCTATGGGGGGTGGAGTAATGTTGGTCCGGATAACTGTTATGGGAACGCAAGACCTATGTTCAATATACCACCTCCCCCATTGCCTGGCAGTCATGTAACTCCAGGAAGCATGAATACACCAAGGACAGGAGGTACTATTCAAAGTGGGACACCCTACCAACATAGGGCAAATATGTCTATGGAAGATGAGGTAGTGTTCCAAAACAATCCAGCAATTAGAAGATTGGGGATTGATGCGGTACCGAATGACGTGGGGAACTTTAAAGCAGTGGACTATGCTTTGAGTCAGACTGATATACCGTTGAGAACGGGGATGACACCTGTGAGAAAGCAGGCTATCAAGATGAAGCAGTATGATGGCACAGTTCCATGGAGAAAATGGTTCACACGATTTTCAGCAGATATGAGACATAATGGTTGGGAAGGCGATGAATGCCTTGCAGCTTTGTCATGGTGTCTGCGGGATGGTCCTGGTGATCCCGCTCTAACAAGCTTTGAGTTAAGCGGGGGTAGAACGTACAAGGGATTAGTGGAAACAGCTTCTTGGGCTTTAGGTTCCACATCCGGTGCGGATCCCGCATCTGAGCTAGAGGCAAGAGTTCAGAAGCCCGGTGAAGGGCACAGACAGTTTGGAATGGCTCTCAGAGTGCTAGCAGCAGAAGCATTTGCATCTATGAGTCCAAGTGATCCATGGCTGGTAAGGAAGTTGTCCAGCCTGTATATAGATGGACTTAAGGACGAAAGATTGTCGAGCGAGATTGCTTCACAGTGGAAGACCACTATGTCACTAGCAGATATCTTCGAGCTTACGGAAGATGCTCTGAGAAAGAGGAAGCTGTTGAAAACTGTAGAGGCAGCCCCTGTAGCAGTAATAGAAATGCCCATAGAAGAGGTTGAACTGACTACAGAGGGAGTGCAAGAGGTGGCAGCAATAGATCCTAAATGGAAAGGACGTCGTTCTTTTTATGTAAGACGAAGGGTTCCAGGATCAGACGCTCAAGCGCCAGAGGAGGGTGCATTGAAGACCATGATCGGAAAAGTCATGGAGGAGCGTAGTAAGGCTGAGAAGGCTGAAAAGGTCGCATCTCGTGGTCGCGGTAAGGGGAAACCCAACAAAGACACGAAATGTTATAATTGTGGGAAGAAGGGTCACTTTGCAAGGACATGTTGGTCCAAGGATACTAAGAATGTATCATCGGTCGAGAAACAAAAAGACGGACCCTCTTCTGACCAAAGCCCACCACCGACGGAAAACTAACAGGGGTTGTTGTCGATGACAAGATAACAACCCCACCTGTGATTGTCAAAGGTACTGTTAGGGGAGAATCAAAAGATTCCACTTCATGGGAACCGCTGGGGTTAGCCGCACCTGAGTCTGATCCGCCAGGTGGAGATGGGCCCCAGGGAACGGACGAGAATGGTGTTGAAGATTTAGCTCATCTGGACACCGTCCGCAGAATTGAGTTGGCGGAAGAAGTAGAAAGGTTTTGTGCTTCGCGACTCAAACCCGATGATCCTATAGTTAAGTTTCTCAACTCGAGGGGATATGACTTGGGCGGTGAAGCTGGAATCCAGAGATTTGCCTTGCAACCTTCCCCTTTACAAGGGAAGAGATGGTACTTGCCTGTGCAGATTCAGGGCTGCTTGGGGGAATTTCTGATTGATACTGGAGCTAGTCACTCCATGATGGGTCACCATTTCTTCAAGAAGCTCGCAGGTCTGTCGACTAACCCTGTGGGGTCTGGGTCGGTCAGAAGTGCTGATGGGTCTCATATGCGGACACATGGCAGACAGGTGATACCCTTTTGGGTGAATCAACATTCATTTGTTGTTTCAACAACTGTGGCTGAATTGACGGATGAGGGAATCTTGGGAGTAGATTTTTGTTCTCTGTATGGGGCGGTATTGGATAGTGTGACAGGGGAACTCACTCTTCGATATCCACAAGAGATGAAAGTCCAGTGTGTACTCCGCCGGATTTCAGGCGTCTCGTCTGTCTCTCAGACAGTGCGAATTCCTCCCCGCCATGTGTGCAATGTAGTTGTATACTGCCGGGAAATGGAATTTGACCGCATGGGGGTGGTGGAACCGAATCAGCAGCATTTGAGTAAGCTGGGGTTGGTTTCCACCAGTGCCTTAGTGCAAAGTTCAAGACGAACAGTAGTACCAGTCAGTAATATGACTTTTCAGGATGTGTACCTGGAAAAGGGGACGACCTTTGGGGACGTAACATATGCTGACGTGGTAGGAAGAGCTGACTCACCAGAAGTGGAGTTAGCAGTAAAGAGGGCAGTGGAAATAGGAGCTTTGGATCCATCCGCTATGCCAGTGGTATTGCAAGACACTGGAGAGCAGGATAGGAAGGAAGGATATGGTTTGCCACTGCATCTTTTACCATTAGTGACAGATAGCCACTTGGAGACGGAGGAGGACAAACAGAGTCTAGCTCAGCTATTATGCGAGAATGCAGACTTGTTCTCCGCTCCAGGGGAGCAATTGGGTAGAACTGACCGAGTAACTCATCGGATAGACACCGGTTCTAGCCCACCATTGCGCTTGCCATACCGGCGCCTCCCGTTGTCTAAGAAACAGGCATTGGAGGATGAGGTGGACAAGATGTTAGGGGAAGGGATAATAAGGCCCTCAGATAGTCCATGGGCTAGTCCGGTGGTAATGGTTACCAAAAAGGATGGCACCTGTCGGTTCTGTATAGATTACAGGAGACTGAATGGGATTACGAGGAAGAATGCCTACCCCTTGCCACGCATTGACGAAAGTCTGGATTCCTTGGGAGGCAATCACTGGTTTAGTACCTTAGATCTCCAGTCAGGATACTGGCAGATTGGGATGCACCCAGAGGATAAGGAAAAGACAGCATTCACAACCCACCGGGGGTTGTTTGAGTTCAATGTAATGCCATTTGGCTTATGCAATGCTCCGGCTACTTTCGAGAATATGATGGAGACAATGCTAAGGGGATTGTTGTGGAAAAACTGTCTAGTTTATCTAGACGACATCATAGTTTTCGGGAAAACTCGGGAGGAGTGTCTATCAAATCTGAACAAGGTGATGGATCGATTGAGATCCTACAACCTTAAACTGAAAGCTAAGAAATGCAAGTTCTTCAGGCAATCAGTGGAATATCTGGGCCGAATAGTCAGTGGCACAGGTATTTCGGCGGATCCAGGGAAATTAGAGGCTGTAGCTAATTGGGCAACGCCAAAAGACCAGAAAGAAGTGAGGTCATTTTTGGGTTTCTGCTCGTACTACCGCGATTTCATTCCCGGATTTGCTGAGGTGTCAGCTCCATTACAGGCGCTGGTAGTAGGAAAAAGGAAGGGAATGTTGAAGCTACCACCGTTTATTTGGACGGAATTAGCTGGACAGGCTTTTCAGAAGCTGAAGGAGTTATTCACGGTAACTCCTGTGCTGAGCTATCCTACTGAGGGTGATCAGTTCATCCTGGACACCGACGCTAGCAACGATAGCATAGGCGCTGTCTTATCCCAAGTGCAGGAAGGTAGAGAAGTGCCCTTGGCATTTGCTAGCAACAGCTTGAGTAAAACTCAACGCAATTATTGCACCACCAAGAGAGAGTTGTTGGCCATAGTAGTTTACACAAAGAAATTCCGCCATTATTTGTATGGTGGGAATTTTATTCTACGAACAGACCATTCATCCTTGAGATGGCTCCTTAATTTCAAGGAAGCAGATGGGATGATGGGTAGATGGATCTCCGCGTTGTCTGAACTAGGGATAGAGAATACCCAGATTCAGCATCGGAGCGGAGTGAAGCACGTAAATGCGGATTGTTTGTCTAGGAGACCAATCCGAAGATGTGCAAGAATGGACTGTGAAGACTGTGGCATACATAACGCGTTGGTGGCTCCAATAATGAATTTTGATCCGGCCTGGGAAGAGAACTTGGTGTTTTGGTCGGCGGGGTCCATACTTGAAGCTCAGCAGGATGACGATGGTATCAATATGATACGGAATCTGATCCTGGAGAGAGCTGCTCGTCCCGTCAGACCTGCTCTGTCATTAGAATGTGTGGAAGTAAGGAACTTAGTGGGCCAATGGTCGCAGCTGGTAGTGCGAGACGGCCTATTGTGTAGATGGAAAACTCTTGAAGGCAAAGCCAGGAGGAGGCTACAGATAGTCTTACCAGCTTCTCTGAGATGGGAAGTATTCGAGTTTTTCCATGGTCATCAGACTTCCGCTCATTTTGGCAGGAAACGGACTTTGGACAAACTCGCGAGGAGATATTACTGGCCTGGGATGTCTAAGGACGTAATACGTTGGTTGAGTGAATGCCCAACGTGTTGCCTGGTGAAGCCGGGCCCTGGGAAAGGTAAAACATCTCTCAGACAAGAGCTGTTCGGAGTCAGATTTGCGAGGATAGCCATTGACATAATCACTGGCTTCCAGACAACTCCAAACTCCAACGTGTGCATGATGGTGGTACAAGACTACTATTCAAAGTACGTGAAGGTGATCCCAATGAAGGATCACACGGCATTAACTTGCGCACAAGCTTTGGTTGAGGAGTGGGTACTAACATTTGGCGCACCTCTCATGTTACATTCAGACCAGGGTAGGGAGTTTGAATCGCGTCTCTTTCAGGGGATGCTGGAAGAATTAGCCATAGTTAAGACACGCACTAATCCGTACCGACCGCAGTCGGATGGGATGGTTGAGAGATTCAACCGCACGTTGATTCAGGGGCTGACCACGCTGGTTAATTCTAATCAGGATGACTGGGATACGTTTTCCCAGTATGTGGCTCATGCATACAACGGTACGGTGCATGCTTCAACTGGCTGCACTCCTAACAGCCTGGTATTTGGATCTGAGATCATAATGCCTGCAGATTTGGTCTTTGGCAGTGTACTGCGGAGAAAGGATGTCCCATGCCGAGTGGCATTTGCGGAATCCCTGCGCAGAGAATTGCGGGAAGGCTATGCATTGGTGAGAGGCCATTTGAAGAAAGCGGCCATCCATCAGAAAGTAGGGTATGATACAGGCTTGAGAGAGAGGAAGTATGTAGTTGGACAAAAGGTGGTGAGATTGAAACCACCTGTACATGGAAAAATCTCGAAGGGTTGGGATGGGCCATTTGAAGTGACAAAAGTAATATCGGATGTTACTGTGTTATTGAAAAATGTGAAAGGCAAGATTGTTGCAGGCCATGTAGATCGCCTGAAGCCTTGGCTAGGTCGCCGGCCCGGCGATGAGAATGAGCCTTTGGTAGAAGTGCCAATGCCCCAACCCAGGTGGGTGCGTAAAACACAGGTTACAGCACCCCCGCCTACAAAGAAGACTAGAAAAGCAACGCCAGCTAGAAAAGTCGATGGTAGGAAGAAGAAGAAGAAGTTAGTTACTGAAAAGGAAACTAGAGAGGTTCCTACAGTAATTAAGAAGAAGAAACCCCAAGGACCCATACGTAGAAGTGCTTGTATAGCGGGTCGAGGTGCTGTTACGTAAGAGCGGCGGGGCTGGGTTTGTTTGTTGTGGTTACCCGAAATAGTTCGGGTCTCCAAGGACTTACCCGGTAAACCCCGGAAAGTTGCGTAACTGGTGCTGATTGTCAAAAACACAACGAGAAATACCGGATTTTATTCTTTAGTCTTTGTGACAGGAATAATGGTGAAATTGACCAGTAGATGGCATTGGGGTACCCAACGTTCTGCTTTACTAAAGTTAGTTTTGAATGTTTACATGCTATGGTCTGTGAGTTGGTTTCCCATTTAGTACTTGTCGTGATGGTTTCGGATTAGAATCCAATCAAACCTAGTCAGTAATTTTTCTAAGGATAATATGAGGATCCTAATACGAAATATTATGTGGAAAGTACGGGTGTAAAACTCGTTACAACAACATGAGAAAAGGGACTCATACGTATTCCGAATTTGTTCGGACAACCAAAGAAATTTACTTTGACACGTATTTTTTTATAATGTTTGTTTAAAACAGCGTTCTGAAAGTTCATAAGCTACAAATGAGACAGCCGTGACGAACTGAAGAATTGCTATTACTTGAAATGATGTGCAAAAATACAATCCGAGAAAACCCGGCGAAGATTGCAACTACTACGCAGTTAACTCCGCCACCCGGTTTTCTTCGGATAATACCGGATAACTTCTTCGGGAAGGGCTATCCGGTACCCGTGATCCTTTGCGCTTGGGTGCGCACGCATGCTGGTTTGGCGCGGAAAGCGTCAGTCCTGCACATACCGTTGGAGAGGGTGGATGCGAAGGCACCTCTCTCCGCGTATGTAACACCGGTTAGAACATCTACATGTGAGGGAGAGAGGAGACACTAAAGTGAGGTAGTACAGGAGGACACATTTGTAACAATTTTCCTGATTTTACTACTCATTTAAGCTCATTTTAAGAGTGGGCTCCTCTGGGCCGCCCTCTGTGTAGTTATCATGGCGGATAACTATCCGTCGGGAGACTCCCATAGAAGGAGTCACTCGACGGAAGTTTCCCCTCTGTCGCAGGAACAGAGAGAGTTGTTAGCTTTGGGGGACCTGGAGTCAACAGCTCCGGTCGAGTATGATCTTCCAAAACGATTTCGGGAGGCAGATTTACCTAAATTTGTGTATCATCCACCAGCTAAGATGAAGAATAGGGGTGTGAAACGCCGAAATCACAGTAATATCTCTGAGATAAGGAAAGCTGAAAAGGTTAAAACCACACAGTATCTCCTAGCTCGGGGAGAACATGTTAAGAAACTGGTAGATATGGGTTTATCAGTGGCGCAAGCTAGGGGGTTCGTGTCAGGGCCGGGGTTAAAAGGACTCGAGGCCGGGGGATTTCCCTTGTTCCAGGTTGGGAATATTGCGTCACCACCTACTTCGGGAGTGACCCGGACTGACCCGAATATGCCCGGGATACCGGTGTACCCGGTCAGTGACGTGCCAGTGGGTGCTCCGTGGGGTGCTATGTCGTATGACCGTGCGGATGGTTTACATCCGGTGCATGGTAACTTTGTACCCGATTGGGATGCCCCTGCACAGTCAACTCCGGAACGTATTCCAACTATGGCAGTAATGCAGTTAGCAGCAAAATTTGAGAAATTTAAGCCGGATGCAGTGATTCCCGGGAGTAAGATATGCAGGGGGCATACATCCAAGAGTTGGACAAATTCAACGAGAAGAAATGTACTAAACTATTCAGACCTCCTTCCGATAATTCTAAGTCCAGACCCTATACAGGAGAGGTTACTGGGGAGATAGGGAGCCGAGCTAGGCTACCATCCTACGAAGATACAGAGAGGGATATGGAGTTCTGGTTAGAGCATACTAGTTCAGGGGCACATCAAGCTTACAAGTTCTGGGATGAGGTTATAAAGCAAAGTATGGGGACATACAGGGCTGCCGACCTCTCCAACGAAGATAGAGACCGGTTGAAATGGGCGTGGATGACATTTGTCCCGCCAGGTATGCCTACTTATAAACCTGGTAGAGGTTGGAGAATAGGTTCGGGGCAATGCCCATTCAATGAGTGTATGGATAGAAATCCAATAGCTGAGTATCTGGACCTGTACCAGTTCGCACGACATCTAGTGGAGTTCCACGCGCACTCCAAAATGATGTGGCAGTGCCGGGCCAGGCCTAATCGCTCAGGTAAATGTATGAAAGATGGTGAACCTTTCAGCACATCTAGAAAGGGTTGTATGGTAAGGCATTTAGTGGATGTACACCATATGAAGGCTGAAACTGCCATGTCCAATCTAGATATTCTCGAGAATAGTCCGGAGGCCTTAGGACTCACGGACAGAGAAAAGTGTGTGAGGGTACCACAGGGGTTGGCATACACCTTAGTGTTTAACCATAACCCGAGAAGGTTGTGGTTGAATCGAAAGGCGTGGCCATACTACCTTCAGGACTTTCCAGAGAAAGCCTCTGATTATCGTAGTAAAATGGAATTGGCCACTCCGCCTAAAGGTAAAATGCTGTCTGAAGGTAAAACTGTGGACCATGGAGTGTACACTCCTGTCTCGGTTACCTTAGGAGAGATGCGGACCACAGGTTCAGAGGAGTCCTCAGCTTCTGCTGGGTTGGACTCATCACCTGACGGCCGATCTACCCCAACCAAAAGACGTGCTCCGGGGTCTTCCTGTGGGTTTAGTAGGAACACTACTGAATCCAACAAGGAGGGCTCTGGCGGAACTTTACCGAGGGTTGCTGTTAGCCCAAGGCTAGCCTTAGAAGAGAAAATGGTAAATGACCTGTTGGCTTCTCCTGTAGAGGAGGAGGACGACTGTGTATTTGTGGGAGAGGAGGTAATACCTCCTACCACAATCTCTGAAGCTAGAGGGAACCCGGGAGTGTCAAGGAAGATATTAAAAACAGAAAATACTTCTACTGATAGTCAAGGGTATGTAACAGGGAAGATAGAGTCAGTAAGTGGGAAAGAGGATTCCAAATCTAAAATGATCTACAGAACGATTGATTTTCAATCTGAGGGAGATGATTGGGTGGACCAGAAATTCACCCCACCCACAGGCAGGGTTCAATCAAGTAAAACAGAGATGAGGAAGGAACAGGAGATTGGTCGCAGACTATCCTCCGTTCCATCACCATCTACCTGTATGGGGGGTCTCTCACTAAACGCTCCATCACGTGGAGTGGGTGAGGAAGATATCTCTTTGGAGTCTGCCTAAGCTGACTGGTGATATTGATCACCCTGAGAATGTAAGTATCAGGAATCTTCTGAAAGAACAGTATGTCACTGGACTGAAAAGTTCATTTGACACACTGGATCTCGCTTGTCAACTAGCTCTGCAAGGAGCTAGGGCTCAAGCTGAGCAATTGGTAAAAGAAAGTCGTTTGGCCGAATTAGAGAAAGTGGAGACTGCTAAAGCAGAACTCCTATCTAAAATGTCCAAAATGACTGAGGAGAATGAAGCCCTCAAAAGACAGTTGGGACAACGAGATGACATGGTAGCAACCTCTAGCAGAATAGTAGATGATTTGAGATTGAACATTGAAAAATCTCGTATGGAAAGTCAATTTTTAATTGATGATCTCAAAGTCAAGTTGGATCGCAGTAAGGATATGGTCAGTTCTGCTGAACATAAGCTAACTGCTGCCAGGACTGAAATAAGTCTAAAAACCATAATTATTCGGAAGTTGGAACACGAAATTGGTGGTCTAACAGAAGAATTTTCTAGCTATAAAAAGGAAGCTCAGCAGAACGATGACTTCTATGAAGAGTTGGCTGAGTTCTTTGAGGATTGCTATGAGATACCATTGTCAAGTTGGTACGACGAGAGTGTGTACAGGGTTGAACGGGGTTCCGCCCCTCTTCCCTTAGGATTTGACGGTGATGCATACGCACAAAGGTTGAGAGCCAACTCCAGGGCTAGTAATACCCCTAGGAGTCCTCCACCTCCATCTACAGAAGATGAGACGCACCTGGCCGACTGCAGTTACGTGGCTGCCACCTCCATGGCCTGTGGGTCATCGGAGTTGGTTCCTGTGACGTCTGTTCCTAAGACGTCCGTGGCTGTGACGTCTGTTCCGGTGTCACCTGTTCCTGTAACGTCCGTTGCTGTGGCGTCTGTTCCGGTGTCACCCGTTCCTGTGACGTCTGTGGCTGTGACGTCTGTCCCTGTGTCACCAGTCTCGGTGACACCTGTTGCTGTGACGTCTACCTCTGTGTCGTCTGATGCTAAGACGATGCAGTATACTACCATGGGGGTGGACACAACCGTGTCTTCCTTTGAGACTATGGATACTCCAGCCGGGGTGTCCACTCTAGCGAGGATGGTGGTGAATGAACTGCAGACAGAGTCACATAACTCGACTCCTGTCTCAACACCAAGACTCGACACCACCTCTTGTCAGTCACCGTACCAGATAACGGAAAGTGAGACTAGAGAGGCGGTTCAGATACTGATGGAGCTGAACGATGCAATTGCAGAGGCTGACTTACGTCTGTCTATCCGTGATGCTGAGGCGCTTATGGCTCCTGAAAACGAACTCGAACAATCCATGATGGTGGATCCTCCAATGGACCTACCTGTGACGACTGGTTCTATGTCTGGGAACCATCGTCCATCTACCCTGGACATTCCTGTATCCATGGCGAGTGTAGCTATGGGTGCTCAAATGCATGGTCCTAACCCTGACGCTTCGCAGCTAGGGTTTGGGATGGACATATCCATTGAGATGAGTGACAATCGACCTAGTGAATGTATGTCTCCAGTGTCCAGAAACGAAGAACTTTTGCTGAGTGGCGAGTCATAAAAACATTCCCAGTTGCAGCATATATGGAACCTCTACCATGTGTCGTCATCAAGGTTGAACTTTTGCAGTAGTGGGGTTGTTAATACACCACGGATCATATGATGCTTTATACCATAGACTATAAGTCACAAGATGACTAGATAGATATATATATATATATTTATAAAAGACTGAGATGACAAGAACAGTGGATCATTATCACCTATTTATGAAAAGACTTTGATATGATCTAGGTTTGCAGTTATCGCTATATATGAAACTGTTAAAACCATCACCAAGGAGTGTTTTATATTTTTTTGCCATAAGACAGTATTTGTGAAACGGGTTCTGTTTGAGTTGATGACATGTGCTATAGGTATGATTATTGTATGCCGATTGTGATACTCTGATTTAACCGTCCAATGAGTAAAGGTATGAAGGACTGGATCCTGATGATACCTACTGAGATGAAAAGTTGCTTGACTACATTCGTACTATGTGTAGATCTGTGGTAATAACATATCAATGAACCTGAAAAACGCAAAATTTATTCAGGTACTGAGAGTGGAAATTGCGTAAGTTGTTATGGAGATCTGTAGGCTCCCGTTGATTACTTTCAGAAGGAAGGTATCGAGTGAGGAGCCGGGTCATTCTATTTTTCAGCTTGCTGCGTTTTTGATCTTTGAACTAAGTGTGGAGACTAATTCTCCCTGAATCGTTGAAATATGTTACGCCAACACTAGATCTGATTGCTTACAGTATTCCTATATGGAGAATGTCACTTGTGTTATTGTGTGAAGACACCCATGTGACCATGGTGCATAAGGTTTTGGATACCTTGATTGGATTGAAAACTGCATTTACCGGATCTACGCTATATGTTCATTTATTCCAAAAATATTGATCTTTCAAACCTTACTCTGGCACGTAAAGCGAGTGAGTCTATTCAAATAGACGGGTTGGGTCAAGGTTTACTATAAAGTCGACACTTGCCACCTTTTTTGTTTCCAATATGTCTTGTACTAAAACTTGGTAACTTTTAAGGAGAAGTGCTCATATTTGATCTGTATGTATACGATACCTGTTGTAACAAATCGTTTTCGATGAGACATGGTTAGTATGCGATAAATATGTCTTGAAGGTTTTATATATTTTTTTATGATATATAGTCAAGTTTGTTTTATAGGGCTTGACTGGCTGTGTGGAGTTTATCCTCTTAGTCCCATAAATCATGACTGTTATTGAAGGATTATACTCGATTATTGTGTAACTGGATCCTGATGGTTGATATGATTGACGTTAATATCAAAAAGGATGAATACATATCTATGATACCCAAGAAATATATTAGTGGTTCTAATAGAAAGAGTTACGCTTGCCTCCATTATGTATATGTTTGGAGACAATATATTTGTTTTTTTGGGTTGTTTGGAGATAAAATTTGTCATTTGTATTAAGGTAGTATAATAATACTGCACTTAGTGCTGCTATTTAGACGCTGTGATATTGTCTGAAGGGGGGTAGTGTAGTGGGTCGCCGCTGTACTATTTCTAGGGAACCAGTTGGAGTTATATTTGGTATATGTGTTGTCGGGTATCCAGGCCGCACTCCTGTCTACTGCCGAGTATAAGGTTATATAAGCCCACCTGAGGAATGGTGGAGCGCGGCCTGGTTATGTGCATTGAGCCGTGACCGCCACGTGTCACCCGACATATCTCGGGTACAGTGTCGGCTCGGATGCATCGGCGCGTGGTTACCCGGAGTTCCTCGGGAACTCAAGTGTTTACGAGTAATGGAGAGAATTACATAACGACCAGTACATAAGACCTGGAGTTCTGCTAATCGAGGACCCAGTCTTGCTGCGCACTTCGGCCAGCTTGGCTGCTCCACAACAGAGCTTCCCCGAACTCTGTTGTACCTTTTAGGCCTAGTCCTGTCGCTGCTTCCACCTTGGTCACCCTGCGTCTTTCTCTGTTCTACCCTCTGGGGGAACTAGAGGAGATAGACGCACTGGTGTACAACTCCGGGTACAGAACTCCCTACGGGGGAGTCTGTCCCAAGAGGAGTTAACCAAGATGGAAGAGAGCATTGGAACTCGGGAACTATGTACTAGACCGTGAGCGTATACCTCCTGTATGTTCATATGACCACTGGTGTTCAGAAGCCTATTTGATTATTGCTATCCGTCTGTATGATTACGAGCCGTATGTCAGAATGAATAAAGTGTAATTTCTGAACAACCTATTTTCGAATCTGGAGTTTTTCATAGCAGATGTCTATCTTAGAATAGCCAACAGCTACAATAACATGAAATTTTGTACGAGATACACAGTCATGCCTATCATATATGATGAAAATAAACATGTTCCCAATGCTAAGAGGACAGTAACAGGTTCCACATAGAGTGTTGATTTTTTTGCTTCCATTTTCCTCTCTTTGCTGTTGTTTATTAAATTTGAACAGTGGACTTTCGACGAATGGTTACGTAGAACTCTGTTTTCTAATGAAAACTCCAGGGATCTCAGATCCATATATTTTGTTGTCTTTACCTGTGACCCACTTTCACAGTAAGCTCTCACAGTGACTTTGATCACAGGTGTATTCTTCAATTTCTGTGCATCCACATCTAGACACCAATACCCTGTGCCTGCATCATCCAGGGTCACCTTGCAGAAAAGATTGCCATGGTACCACACATTTTCGATCAAAGCCTTTGCATATAGAACACATGAACTCATCAGGGTTGTTTTGAAGTGAATGCAAGATACTTTCGATGTTGAAAAGTCGATGACTGATAAAGGCTCGATTATTTTTTGACCTTGATGCAGTTCCACAAGCCTGTTGTTGCAAATGGCCTCGTCTACATCATGATGCAAGCCAGTACACGACCTGGAACAAGACCCACATTTCAGAGACTGACAGGTATCAGGATAGCTTGTGTGTTGTCTTCTCGGTGTTAATTCTGTCTTCCAATCTGAAATAAGTGACACCCCATGCTTCAGCACTAAATAGTACTTATTATTCAGGTTTTTCATATTCAGTTGTCCACTTAGCCCATTGTAGGCCATGAAGGGAGTATGTAACTTTTCACACACATAGATGACATGAGCATTCACCCTTGCATTGTACCTTACCATTGCGTTGCAAGTCCCGTTAGCCGAAATCATTTCCATCGTGACTGCCTTTCTGAGATCCCTTCTGCTGTCAAAATATTTCAGATTCAACCTATAACCAGTATGGAAGAAATCCTCCTTGATTGGAATACCCCTGACAGTTAATTCCAGACACACCAGGTTTAGGTCTTCTATCACTTTAACATCTGTGACTATAGTTTGTTCTTTAGATGCACTGGCGCCCCTTAGAAGGTGCAACAATGCAATGATCAACACAACGAGCATCATGTTTGCTTCTTTGGATTTCCTATGGGTAGATTTATTGTTAGTAAATTTTTCGTTGCTGATGCTCTTTGATTCTAAGAAATAGTTTTATATTATCTGGATCATAAACTAAAGATTGTAGAATTCTTTGTGTCACTTGTCCTCTTATTTCTGTTGTGTATTAAATTTGAACAGTACACTTTCGACGAATGGTTACTTAGAACCCTGTTTTCTGTGGAGAACTCCAAGGATCTCAGATCAATATATCTTGTTGTCTTGACCTGTGACCCACTTTCACAGTCAGCACTCACAGTGACTTTGATCACAGGTGTATCCTTCAATTTCTGTGCATCCACATCTAGACACCAATATCCTGTGCCTGCATCATCTAATGTCACCATGCAGAAATCATCACCATGGTACCACACATTTTCGATCAAAGCCTTTGGGTGTAGTACACACGATCTCATCAGGTTTGTTTTGAAGTGAATGCAAGATGCTTTTGAAGTTGAAAAGTCAATGACTGATAAAGGCTCGATCATTGTTTGGTCATGATGCAATTTTACAACTCTCTCGTTGCAAATGGCCTCGTTCACATCATGGTGCAAGGCCGTACATGACCTGGAACAAGACCTACATTTCAGAGACTGACAGGTATCAGGATAGCTTGTGTGCTGTCTTCGGTGTATCATTTCAGTCTGGGAAATAAGCGAAAGCCCACGCTTCAGGAATAAATTATATCTGTTATTCCTATTTTTCATATTCAGTTGTCCACTCAGCCCATAGTAAGCGATGAAGGGACTTTGCAATCCTTCACAAACGTGAGTTATGTGAGCATCTGTGCTTGCATTGTACTTTACCATTGCATTGCAAGTCCCATTAGCTGAATTCATTTCCATCGTGACTGCCCTTCTGAGATCCCTTCTGCTGTCAAAATATTTCAGATTCAACCTAAAACTAGTACGGAAGAAATCCTCCTTGATGGGGATACCCCTGATAGTCAATTCCAGACACACCAGGTTTAGGTCTTCTATCACTTTAATTCTCGTGATGATAGTTTGTTCTTCAGATGCACTTGCACCACCGAGAAGGTACAGGAATGAAACGACTAAGACAATGAGAATCATGTTTGCTTGTGTGGATTTCCTATGACCAGATTTGTTGTTAGTACCTGTTTTGTTTTGCTCTTGTTCAGATCGCTCTTAGATTCTGCAAACAAGGAAATAGTCCGTATCCATCCTGTAGTGTAGTATGACAATTCCAAGGGAGAGATCATTGATCTGTGGATTTCATCTTCTGCCTCGTCTCTTTTTCTCTTCGTGAATGATGGAGTATAGCTCATTCTATGTGGTGAGATATCAACTTATGTTCCCAGAAAGCTTAATGCATCTCTGTAAAATGCAATCTTAATGACCAAATAAAACATCTTGAATGCCATATGAATTGTAGCATATACCAGAATCATGCAGGTGTAACAAATATGCCAACAGCATGGACAGGACACTGTCATATGTGCCATGCAATCTTAGATCACTGGATATGTTCAACCCTAATTGTTCGTTATCATACAAAGCATATATATTTGTTCCGATTAAGTCTATGGGTGAACGTTCTGCTCTTTCCCATTTGAGTTGATGTATGGACGAAACTTCTTGTACGTTGAGCCAGGTGTTAAATATGGATGTGAGTATGACACAGTAGGCAAGTCGATCTGTCGATGTGCTCCAGTCCGAATCAAACAATGATTTCACTTGCATGGCCTGTCTTGACTCAAATATAGTGTCTGGACTTACATCATGAGCTAAATGGAAATGCTTTGCTATGATGCTACATCTCAGGAATTTACTTTCTTGCCCAAAGCATGTGCATGGATCAACAATGAGATAGTCAAAGCTTTCTAGTGAAGATCTTATGTCCTGCTTCGTAGCAACCACTGAACTCAGAGCACTTTTCAACTTGCTCATGCTACTGTCATATGTCACTCTACCAGCCATGTAAGAAGATGGAGAGACTGATCCTTCTGCAGGGGAAAAGTACAACACTGTTTTCATCCTCCTTAGAAGATACAGCAGTATGATAGACGTATCAGCATAACAGCCCAATGACAAAGCGTATGGTGTATGTATTTCATTGATCTCTTGTTGAATCTCATGTTCCTTCTTTAGCAGTTGACATAGTACATCTCTTGAGTTCTGCACTGCCACTTTTTTCTTCTCGAACCCTATAGAAATATCCATAGATGGGGTATAAATCTCTGACATACTTGGTTCTTGTACTTTCTCGTTCACCGTAGATGTCGTATCTATGAGAATAGGCATCATGTAGTGTTGACATGGCTGCCTTGAATGGTTGCCTTCGTTGACGTCTCGAATGAGATCAGATGCTGCCTTGTACTTACATCGATGACAACTATTGTCATGCTTGAGGCATCCTGAGTGTAATACCTGATGTCTTCCATACTGGATCAAGAATGATATATTTTTTTTCAGTTTAAGAAGAATTTCAACAGAATTAGCTTCAGTCCATTCTCGCAATATCTCATTTTCGATGTTATTGTTCATATCATGTATGGTGTTCAATTCAGATGTACATCCCTCTCTTCTCTTCATCAGGGCCAAACAATTGCAGATGCCGCGCATCAACAGGGAGGCAGACAAGTAGTTTTCCTCTGGACTGAGCTGTAGAAGCTGCTTGTACAATTCACGTTCTATGTCTTGTAAGCTTTCTGTGGACAGGAAGACATCTTCCGAATGTGCATGGTCTATGTGATACCAGTAATTGAACAAGAATATCTGGTCCTCTAGTTTGAATAGCACATCAAATATATTTGTTTGCATATCAACTTTTCATATATTGACATGCATGTCATGTGCATCAATATGAAATGCCAAGATCATCTGTGTCACTGCTGTATTTCATCTGGTTACTTAACTTTGGAATTTTCCTGAAGCTGGTTTTTGACCAAGGTAACATGCAACATACTAATGCCGATAGTTATTATCTGTTCACAGATTCTCATACATACTTCGTACAGGAATGGCAGACAAAAAGAGTAATGAGCCCACTGAAATGTCTTCTAACTCCGACAAATGTCCGGGAATGCAATTGGAGGAGGTACCTCTCGATCCCAAGTCTGAGAAATTTTACCGAAAAAACACCATTCCTTCCTCCACAGTTCCTAGTGGAAAACCATCTACAGTTGCAGAGAATGATACCATTCAGCACACTGAGGTCTTCGTCGGAGATCACGGTGGTGGGTCCTTGATGTTCCTCATCTTTTCATCTGTGGCATTAACAGCAATAAATGTGTTCCTTCTCAGTGTGAGTGCATCTGTACCACCAAAACAGCATCTACTACCAAATGGAGACAGAATGGTCCCATGTTCGAATGATGTAAAGAATCCTATGTGCTTTGATGTGGTGGACTTCCATGGGTTACCTATATACAGAAGCGATGGGAAGAAACGGTTCCTCAATCTGAGACCTTGTTCTAAATCTGCAAGAAACACTGAAGATTCGGAATGCGCAGGAGAGTTTCTCTTTGCTCACAATTCCAGTGTCTACTGGTTCCAACGCCTATATCGAGACATACGGGACGACACATATAGTCTGGTTGGTGGTGCAACATCTGAGGTTGGAGAGATGGAAGGGTCTATGAGAGTGCGCCATATGCTCACTCCACCATTCAACTGGATCCTTGGTTATGAAGATGTCCCTCCGAATGAACACCCTGATGCTTCATTGTATGTCCGTGGTACAATACATACAGAGCACTGTGTCAGTGGAAATGAGAATTGAATTTACAGAAAGAAGTAGCAGTGCAGGGACCACATCATAATGTAGCACAAAGAGCGAAGAATGTTTGAAACACAATATACAATAAAAGCAAATGCTTGGATTTCCACGTTAACTCACAAACTCAGATCCAAGTCAGATGTGTTGGATGTACTATCGAGAAGACCAAATGTGTTGTCCCATACCGCATCCTCTGTACGGTTGGGATTTCTTGTTTTGAAAACTAGACACGCATTGGATGTGGAAATCACAGATTTATTTGACAAACAAGGATACAAGACTTTGTTCTACGATGAGGAAGGTACCCTGGACCTCTTCGTGAAGACAAATTATTTGAGTGTGAATGAATTATACAAAGATGTGAAAGCAGTGTATGAGTGCCAGCTTCAGATGAAATCCTTGACAGATGCAATATTGTCATTGCATCAGCATCTTCTCGATACATGTGTACTACACGAATATATACTGATGAATATCGCTATGTTACCCGTCCATCCAACTATAACTCAATGTATCTGTCAATTTGGTTCTTTTCTCTCGAGACTGAAGAAGAAAAGTCCATTGATTGATACGCTTTACAAACCTGTGGATGTCAGTAACGAAAAAGAATGGAAAGTCGTTGTACATTTTCGCTCGCTGTGTGGACTGCATTGGGTGAAGAAGCCTCCCAAGTCTGATCATGTTGAAGTTCACCATGGTACTTGCTCTTGGACTTTCACATGGCATTCTGTTGCAACAAGATATGGAAACACTTATTTCTATGAACGGTTAGATGAAAGACTACAATGGGTTGCCATTTGGTTTGCTTATGCACGTAGATATCCCTCCATCATACGGGCCTCTCCAAAGGTTTTCCCGGTAGCATTAGCATTACTGACGAATGAGAAACGCAAACAAGAAACATGAAGAGAAAGCGTGCACATGACGGGGACGATGACATGCATGAGACATCTAAGAGAATTAAATTGGACTCGATCTTCATCAGCACATCAGAAGTGAGCCTCGTGAACTTATATATTCTACACAAGTTCTTGGGCCCCTTTTGTTTGATGGTGGAGGAGAAGAGAGCAGTATGTGAAAGAGATTGTTCACTTTGTAACAGTAAGACTGGCATGACTTCGGAATATCCAGTCGATGTAATGCAGACAATAAAAGAGACAGGTGTGGACAGTTACATTGTTGATGCCCTTGTCCGTGATTTATACCACAGAGGTGGCATAGAGCATGTTCATACAGGAACAGGAGACAACTGTGCTACGTTTACCTTCTCAGACATCAAACATGTTCCTTGGTTTGCCTCGCATATCATGCTGTTTCGCTGTCAGAGTGTGAAAGTTGATCTCGATCTTTGTGAGTCAAGCTTGGTTCTGCAATGGAGTGATTCAAAGGGAAAGGAAGAAATTCACCAACTCAGACCATTTGTGAAAAATATAATGGATTCCATACAGAAAATCTGGTTACGAAAAAATCTTGATAAGTTTCTTTCTTGTCCATTGACGAACGAATAATGAAAATGATGACAATGTCTGAACTTCTTTGCCTCGTTTGCTCTCATGAGAATATACACCAACCCACGGCAAGCTTTCTTGAGAATATCATACAAAAGGATGAAGTCTATTGGATGGGCTATTTGCTTTGTGACCCAAAGTCAACCATGAACAGTGACAGTCCATATGATATACATCTGAATGATGCATGTAATATCAAGTTGACTGGTGTGCCAGTGAAATATAACCACAACAAGAATGCAATGTCACTTGGCAAGGTAGTAGCTGCATGGCATGATCACGACTTCAATGAAATCAATGGGCATGAGTTTGCAGTTGCATTTCTTGCACACATAGACAATCAGTCCTTCTTGAAGTCGTCAGTCAATCTGATGATGCTGTCAGAAACATCTGCTAGCCTTTCAACATTAAAAAGAGATATGTCAGTGGCTGTTGAAATATCGCTCTGCTATTGTGGTGCCAGAAATGGTTGTGTCGGTATGTTCCTGAGAGGTGTGCGTGTTGCAGAAAAGGCATCAAACTTTGGGTTTCCTGAGTATAAACGTATCGAAGCAAGTTCTCTTCTATATGACCAAATCATGGCTGAAGAAGAAACAGCAGAGAATGGATTCCAAGAATCTATGGCTGGCCTACCAGAGAAGGAGTTTCAGGCCATAAAGGAGACGTTGACTGAGACTCAGACCTCGCTCGATACCGTGTGCAAACAATATGAAGCATCTCAGGAAGCCCTAGATCTCATGGCAAAGTGGATGACTGACATGATAAGCACCAGGTTGTCGTTAGAAAATCAGAGCGGCAGTGAAATAGCCCAGAAGAGAAGGAGTGATCTGGAGATGTTAAGGAAAAGAGGCATAATACATGGTGGAAAAACTGATGTTGAAGCACTAAGAGAACTAATGACTTTGTGTCATGAGTGCTATTCGAACGACACTGAATCAAAGAAAATGGCTGATGAAGTACTAAGAAGGTTTGATGCACAGTTCCCAGAACTGGAGGGTAAGGTGAAGAGATCAGAACTGATGGAAACTGTAGATGCAGCATTTGATATATTGCGCCATGAAATGCAGAGAAAGGAAGCCTTAGCGTTAGACAACAGGAATCAGAAGCTCAACAAAAGAGCAATGGAACTCGCAAAGTCTCAATATGATAATATCAAAAGGCAAAGTGTGACTATTAACAATGGATCTACTCAGTGTGTAGACGACATGAGTTTTGCAGCATACATGAATGAAAGAGGTCTTGACACAAGCACGCTCAGTGCCCAACAAACTGTTGATGGCAGTAATCAGTCTACGGGTGAGCCAACAAGCAAGAAAAGGAAGTTGGATGAATCATCTCTTGAATCTAAGATTCCTATGAAATGGCAAGATGACTTCTTGAAGTTCGCCTCGGAGCGTACAAAAAAGCAGGAGGATGAAAGGAGGAAGTACAACCAGCTACAGGAGGAGTATTTAGTGCAGAGGGAAAAAAAGAAAGAAGAAAAGGAGAAAAACTTTGTCGAACTAAACCAGAACATAAGAGACTTGCTCCACTACATGAAAAACCAAGGCAGTGAAGTGAAAACAGAAAAGAGCACAGCACCTAAGGAAGAAACATCACAAACAGTAGATGCATCATTGAATGGTATTGTCAGGAAACCTCCCTTGTTCGATCTATAATACTAGCGTGTGTTCATCCAATAAAGTACAAAATTGAAAAGAAATGTCTGTTCCTTTTTATGGTCCATCTCAGAGAGTTGAAATATCTAGTACTTATCTTCACAACAACAATGCTGGTGAATCCTCATCTCTCATTTCATTATATCCATGTATAGATCCTAAAGATAATGTTGCTGAAGCTGGGCAGGTCGTCCTGCTTCAAAGCACTGTAAAGGAGGAGGAATCGTGTCACTACGAAAAGTTGGAAGTGATGCCAGATGCCTCTGGATATAGGGTCAACTTCAATCCCAAGTCATTGGGTGACAAACTGGATACCTTCCTGTTGAGTGAAATCAAGAGATACAATGTTGGGGTGAATCAGGTGGAAAAGGGGGTTGGTGTGGCACACACTGCATCTGGCTATGGCTGGGATATCAGTTTCACTCCAGGTCAACCAGCCAACATATTACATACGGGAAGTGAGCCAATAAATCGTTTTGACTATGTTGCAGTCAGATTTCCAACAGAAAAAGATGTAAGACATCAGGCTGAGGTATGGCAACAAGTTCGAAATGCTCGACCTTCCCTTTCTAAGTTTGCAACATACCCTGTTCGTGAAAACTGGGAGCTCATGCGATATTCCAGGTTTCATCATGATGTGGATGCCTACAGATGCCACCTGGAAATAGCAAACATGAACAGTGGAGGATGGAACTCCTCTGTGAAATATGAACAGTTGCCTGCATTGTTCAATCTCATGGGTAAAGTGCTCAATGCATGTGAAAAGGACGATGCAATATTGAAGTCCGAATTCATGAGGTGTTGCAATGAGACAATTACAGACTTTGATGACAGTCCCTTGATCACAACAGAAAAAGGCTTCCTGGCTACTCTTCAAATTGCAAAGGCGGCTATTGATTTTGCTACTTCCCTGAGGCCGCCGATCATTCTTGCACAATGCCTCGACTTCGAATGTGCACAACCACATTTGAAAGGACATGCACAATGTGGGGATATGATGAGATGTATATTGACATGAAAATAAAACAGAGAAAAAAACATATTATTACCCATGCTGAGATATACTCATATGTAAAACCATGAACTCAAACAGATTCAGAGATCCATTGAACCTTTCCCATGACCATGTACGTAATGGAATTTCTTCATTTAGTTCTGACAGACCCCTGCATCCAATACTTCAAAGCTACCTGTATGGGCAGGAGAGTAAAGATGAAATATTTCACAGCTTAGGCAACAGCATAAGAGGACAGGACGTGGGACCAATATGTGATGCTTACCTAGGGCTCCATTTATTCATGGGAGGAATAAATTCAAGGACTGGTTTCACAAGCACAGAGAATAACTTCTGTGTTGTTGCCCCTATAGTTCTTTTCGAGGGGAAACAGAAATTTACCTGCAAGTTTATAAACTATCCTACTTTCACTGCAGGGCCAATCACTGCCCGGTCTACTGCTTCCTGTCTTCCAGCAGACAGTTGGGATGTTTCATTCAGTGTTGATATGTTTGGAATGAAAATAGCTATTGAACCTGAGGCAAACTTGCTCTGCACACCAGAAGCTAGATTGGCAGAATATATGTATAGAAAGGAACAGGTTGAGAAGAGCATAAACCAAACAATGCAGGATCAGATAACACACGCTCTATCTAACTGTCCTACACTGACAATGGCAAGACTGAGGAATGATTATCCTAACATCTCGAGGCTCTGTGACATGACAGAGACGATCAAGGACTTTGTTTATTCTGAAATACAGCGAGAATCAAGGGAGTTTTGTAGTTGGACACTGAATGCTATCAGTCCACAGGGTGCACTACAAGACGCATATACATCCTTGATGTTGGAAAGCAAATCAGGTCAAAGACCTAACTGTGTTGTCACTACCCCTGAAATAGCCGATTTCATAGCAGATTTTCATGGATATAAGACACCCCATTCTGATGTCCTGTATACGATATCCTTCTCAGATGATAAAGGCACATTTGTCCCTGGAAACATAGTGCCTTACCATGGAGTGAGCAAGCAGCTGTCTCTGACCACTTCAGCCGTGAATGTGAATGGAGTGACTTTGCCAATACTGCAAGTTCCACATCTGAACAGAGAATCGAATAGCACATACAACATGTTCGAGCATGGGGAAAGTTTTTGGACGTTCAACGAACTGGGCTATCTCTCTGGTCTGAACAATGTCAAAGTGTCTGATTTCAAGCCTGTAGTGAGATCGTCCATTCGAGTGACTGACCTTCAGAAGGGAAGAGATGGCACATTTACAATGGATGAATGCCTCCGATCCGGTGGTGGTCTGCTCCCTGAAACGTACGACCGATACAAATACGATGAGATGTTGAGGGGTGTGCCTGGACTTTTAGAATTCCTCGAGAGGAAAACAAACTCTGTTGGCCTCCTGAACCTGATAGGGAAGAAGCTACCTCTGAACAGCCCCTACACATACTATTTTCCAAGTCCCAAAGTCAGATATTGCCCAATGCAGAACCAACGGAGTAATTTCCGTAGTGCAGGAATTTTTGGAAACAGACCTTCTTTTGATAACTGGCACCCCCCTATGGGTGATGTGGAAGCAGCCAAAGACTGGTTGGCAAATAAGGTGAACTTGCATGAAGATGACCTAAATGAACTAGAAGTGTACCTCATAAAGAGTGGAGAACAAAGCTGGAAAGGCACGGACTTCATAATGATGGAAAGGATAGAGGCACAGTTTGAGAATACAATACGCCTTGCAAGTACTTCACTCGAAGATGACTTAGTGGACTTTTTATTGAGAGACCTCATTGAATGTCAGGGGTATAGTAAGTTTGCTGGTATCCCAAGGTATTTTGATGCACTTGCCACTATAGCATCACGTGCAATGCATCAAGCCAAAGAAAAGAGTAGCTCTCATGATTGTCTATCAAAGATTGTCACAGCCAGGTCAGCCATGTTCCGTGTAGCCAGTAGATTGACTGGACTTTTCCCTCGAGTGGACACACCAGATGGTATTCTGACAGACTGTCCATCTAGTATTCCGGTGTATGATGTCATTAAAGACCTGGATGATGCTGTCAATCATGGGGAAAGCTGCAGTAGGGAGACAAAAGCAGCATACAGATTCTACTCTCTGTGCATAGTGCCATTGGTGTTCAGGCACATATACACGGTACAACACAAGGAAGGACAGTAACCCTGCAGAATTTCTCAACTTCAGGTTGGCCAACCAGTGTCGTAAAAATCTCTACACCCAAAGTGAGGAGACATTTCGACAGCCTTACTTCAGACAGGGATTTCCAAGTAATTTGCAGTTATCCGAAGCTCTGCACTGTTATGATAATGAGAATGCAAAGAAGGATCACAAACTATTTGAAGTGACTGCATACGATCCACTGTTCAAATTCGATGTCGACGTCATCCGTGATGAGACCTATTCGAGACATAAGAACTTTTTCGATCACTTTGTGAGTCATAGATTCGAGCATCTCAGAAAAACTTCAGATGAACCTTTTCTCATCCGAGTCATTGCTGCTTACCTGAACATGATACGATACACACCTTCCATAGAAGAGGAAATAGGACACAAGTGTCTATTGAACAGAAAATACCGTGTCATACGACAATGCAACATGACAGTTGGAATGGTAGGTCTTTATGCAGGTGGGAAAGACAACATGATGTATGCTGTTGGCAACATGAGCACTGTGACAAATGCCACAGCAAACAATGGAATCGACATAACTACAAGGGTGAATGGCAATTGCTTCATTGTTGATCCACTCAGTTCAGGACGTGTCATACACAATGCTGTGTCCAAGAATCTGAACTCTGGTATGACTTCTACTCTGTTAGATGTCACTCAACACATTGCAAGGGATGGCAAGTTCACACTGCCATCCCACTGGTGGAAGAACACAGCTTTTGTGGTGGAAGCATTGCCTGGATGCCATCCACTGCTAGATCAACATCATATCATTCCGTTGAATGGTCGCCACCTGCGGGAGAACTACAATTCAGCTGGTTTTGATCTGACTGAAATCGACATCGTAGGCAAGCTACCCGGAGGATGGTACACTGAAAACCCTTATGCCACAAGAAACTACAGTGAGGCACACCTCATATATGGGGAAATGTTCCCACGACACAAAGTTCCTCTGTACGACACAGATACTGTTTCCCATGGAATTGACAACATCCACAAACGAGCAACAGTAGAACGAAAGGAGATGGCAGGGAAAGTGGTGGATAGGATAAATGCTACACCGATCTATTCGTCTTTCAGCGGAAGATCAAATATCGGGTTCCTTGAGAGGCAATATATAGATGCGAGAGCATCTCATGGTAGATCATCTGATAGGTCAGAAGCTATATCAGATGTAAATGACAGTTGGCAAAGCAAATCACCATTGAAAGAGAATAGCAATAGTGAAACACGATTCTCCGAAGCTTTACGGCTGAATTCCAGGAGAACGGACGCAGGCATATCGGTGATGGCAGATGCATATGGAATCAACAACACTGAGAGCCGTCCTCTGCTAACCGGAGTTAAGGGAAGGTTTACAACAGAAAAACACAAGTGAATTCATTTCATGTTTATTTCAAAATCCAGGCATCCAACCACAGAATATATCATCATCATAGTCCTCGCTCCTCAATTCCAGGGAATAGGGTGTATTGTTTCGATGTTCACATATGACCAAGAGTCCATGACTTCCTCTCGAACCATAAGTTTTCTCATACATCTTCATTGTACAAACAACTTGAGCAATGTATCTGCCTAATAAACATTTCATGAAACCAGTGATCTTGTCTTTCTTGCACCTCTTGTATTGTGTGTAGAGATCTTGTAAACTTGAAGACGTGATCTTTATTTCTATCAAAACCAATCTTCTGTTTTCATGATCAAACCCGACCAGATCAATCTCTGTTCCTGACACTGACTCCTGACCAGTCGTCTGGTTCCAATTACTAACTAATACAGCAGATGACACGAGTGTGATGTCCATCTCATGTAAATGATGTATGATATTCTTTGAATCTTCCTGAGCAAGATCATCAAATGAAGTTGCACCCAAAGCAAAATCCTTCAGTTCTTTGTCGACAGCAATGCCCACTCTCAGACAGTTGTGACAGTATCGTTTGTGCCTAGTTCTAAATCTTCTTGAGCGATACCGTCGCTCAGAAAGGTGTTTAGCTAGCATGCGTGTAATTCCTGCTATTCTATTCCCTTGTACAAACCATTTCTTGCCTCTCGATTCTATTTCATATAATGGCCTGGGTAATCCTTTGTCTATTGTGGTAGCTCCGACGACCATGTCATGAATAGGCTTCACAGGGGAGGTTTCAATCCCACTGAGGATGTCCTTCCATTTTTGAAAACTCTCTGGGGAAACTGACAAAACAGATACTCTATCTCCTTTGGACAGATAGGGACTTGTAAACTCAATGGTGTCATCCCCTATTTCATAAGACTTCCAGATATTCATGACGTCATCTTTCATTTCGTTCTATATTCATTAATGAAAGCCACAGCATAAACAATAAGAGTGATGAAGGCGTACATACCTAAGTCTTACAGGGGCTATTCCAGCATCCAAGAATCAGAAGGACTGAACAAATTTCGAGGAGCAAAAAAGTTTATTGGAAGTGTAGGAAATGCCATTGAACATACAGGTGATGTAGTCATCAAGCAGTGTGATGCCATAGACCGTGATCTAACTTCCACTTGGAAGTATTGGCAGTTCAGGATGGGAAGAATCTTCCCTCCGAACTTTGTTCTCCATGTGAACAGCATCATTTCACTTGTGCTTAATGTGATGCAAGTCCTTCTGATAATTGAATTCATCCGAAAAACTAATGGCAATTTCGATGATGTGAACACCTTCGTCATCATGCTCCCTACATACATCCAACTCTCTGTCAAGTTGCTGGTTCAACTGGCTGCCCTTGTGATGGTAATGGAAAATGTTCTGCAGAAGGAAAGGAAACACACCATATTCGTTATATATGAAGAACTCCACAGTTGCCTTCCAGTTTTCGAGCATGTAGTTCCTGTGATTACGTATATCATGTTTCTCTTGTGTGCCATATCCATTGGAGGTTGCCATTTAAACTGGGGGGAAAGGGCAGAAAACACTACATTTTGCAAGAACATGAATCTATCTGCAGTAGAGGGAATAATTTGCACAGCCATGGCAGGTCACATGATCCATCACATCCTGGCCATATATAACCACTACAGACACACGGCCCCCCTGCAAAAGAAATGGTGCTTAGATGAAGACAATTCAATAGAAATGAACCATCTGAAGCCTAGAAATATGATGACCGAATTAGAATCCATTTCCACGGAATTGAGCCAGTCCATGGACTGGTGGAAGTTCAGAATGAGCAGAATATTTTCAGCCAACTTAACAAATAATATTTTCAAGGCTGTGGACAATTTACTAGAGGGAACACAGATCATCCTGCTTGTGAGAGCTTTCCATGATGCAAAGGGAAATCTTAACAGTGTCCCCAACTGGTCTGAAGTGCTACTGCCTCTTCAAATTTGCTTCTTCTTGAAAATGTCAGTCGTTCTGGTCATGCTCATATGGGTATCTTACAGAACATGCCAGCGAGAGTCGAAAATGAAAATGCTTCGATTGCTATCCGAACCAAAAGGATGGATCCAAATAGCTGAACACATCCTACCCTTTGTAGTCTTCTTGATGTTTGGGCTGACTTCCTCACTTGCTGGACGTTGCATGGTGAATGCAGATCAACATGCGATATGTAAATTATTTTCCTGGTCCGCCGTCGAGTCTGTTATCATGCTTGCTGCTATAGTGATGTTCCTGTATCACATCAAAGCCATACACAATGTGCATATGCATGGTTCAAAATGGGAAACCAAAAAGGAAAAGTATAAGATTGACTTAAATGATACTGCATCCAGTGTCAACTGAAATGTATTGATGATGAAATAAAATGTATCAGAAAAATTAATTGTCACCATGAGTCGTAGTGAGACTAGAGCTAAGAGAGAAAAGTTCTATAGGAATGACAGCAGAGTCAAGAGCACTTTCTCTGAAATATATATCTCCATACCAAATGGACCGATAGGAATAAAAAAAGATGGATGTGGTGGTTCATTTTGTGTTGCTAAGAACATGAGAGAGCTTTCTGAACTTTGTGTTCAAGCAGTACAAGCTGCGCGTAAGATGGAAAGAGATGGACTCGTTGTACATGAAGATGAGGTGACACAGTCACTCATGGTAGACATAAAAACCAAAGGTCTTGCCCTCCACCTGCTGCCATACTTGACGTTCTCTGTGATATCACACATAGAGCCGGACAGTAAAACTTGGAATGCCAAGAAGAGTTTGTTGCAAATGATAATAGGTGTCTTACACCAGTGTACCAAAGACATGCTCATGTTCAATATATTCACAGAAAAAGACATGCCCTCCCCTCTGAAAAATGAGCACCTACCAGATCCTCTGTTTCAGACAAAGGACCATTCGAATTGGAATAGATACTTACAGATCGCTGAAGATGAAAAAGCAAATGACTTGAGAGCAGGACTGTATGTTATATCACCAGCTTCCTGCGAGAGGAAGATTCATCTGCTTCTCGCTGAACTTAGACAGTATGGGCAGGTGTGTCTGAATGGATATGAGTCAGACCCCCAATACACGTACCAACTGGTGGTCTTTTGGGGTTTTTCACCTTCCAACAGCCATAAAAATAGAACTGCTTGCACCATACTTTTTCTTCTGATATCATGTAAAATGAAACACTCTGGGCTTTCAGGAAAAAAAAGTTAGAAAATTGTCGGACCAAAATTTGTTGAGTTATAGTCCCTCAAAGTGGAAAAATACCCGAAAATCAGTGTTCCCCCCTAATTTTTCATTTCTCTAAAGCCCCCCAAAGCCACTAGGACTATTACAACCCATCCCAAACAGCTCAGTCTATTAGGTATATATGTTACCTCAAATATTCAGGAGTTTTTACGGCAATATCTTTCGTGAAATTTTCACCGTGGTGGTTCTTTTGTGAAATGCCGCTCGCTGAAAGTCCGTAACGAAAACTATTGATGTGACAGATTGCTTACTTGCAAATCCAACCCAACATTGCTTTCACACCTAATATGTAGCGGATTATGGGCTCTAATCATAAAAAAAAAAATTGGGATGATCCGCAAATTTTTCTCAACTGCAGGTCCAAAAGAGTGACTTTGGTGATTCATTAACGTGACGGACTTTTACATACATTTTCCGGTACATAACACAAAATACCCCCAAGCTACTATTTAAAAACAATTGATATTCATGGCCGGTACATATTCCCTCCATCTGGATAGCTACTGTAGCCTAATATTGCTTCTGTGTACTCAGTAAGGGCATTTTGGTGCGTAACCAAGAAAGTCCGTAACAATAATGAAAGTCCGTAACGAAAACCAGGGGGTACTGTAAAAGTCCTCCTGCTGATGTGATATTGTCCATCTACTGTTCATTGTATGATAAATATTGTACAGCGCACCTTGCTACATAGCTGGGTGAAGTTTTGAGCCAGTTGTATATGTTTTAGTTTACCTGAGGGGTGGTTTATGTAGACGGTGCACACAATTTGACAACTTTTCATTCCAAATACCCTCCTCAGGCCATAATTATAGAAATCAATGCTGCTTTTTGTGCTTTATATTATACCAACAGCCCCAACACATCATTCTAGAGTGTTAAAACCCCAGTGGATACATGGATTTGATAACTACAGGTCAAAATGCTTGTTTTCGTTACGTACTTTCGTTTTCGTTACGGACTTTCGTTGGCAACAAGAAAAATACTTATAGAATCATTAATAATCAACTTATTTTCCTCATTTCTGGACTAGATGTCAAAGGGACAGCTATTCTAACTATCTGAGCACTAAAAGAAAAAGAAAATTTGCTTTTTCAATTTGTCAGGGTAAATTTTGTGTTTAGGAAAGTCTGTAACGTTAACTCTTGATTAAAAAAAAAAGTACTTCCAAATGGCCAATCGTCCTAATATTTTAACACAAGATGCCCCTATGGTACTAACATTACCCTAAATAGTCATTTCCTGAATACTAAAAGATTTATTTTGGACCTTATATGCCTCATGTGAGTTTTCATGAAGAAATTTTGAAATTTTGTCTTCCAAGCAAGATTGTATAGTCAGAATATTATGAAAACATGGGTTTTATATGGCTAATTTGCTAGTCCAACCTGTTTTGAACACATAGATATAAGATAGATGAGCATGGAAGATGTTTGAGATGTGTGATACCTATTGTGCTATGAGCTTCCAATACCGGAAAGTCCGTAACGAAAACTCTGGTTTTCCTGGACTCGTGTACCTCCTGGTAAATGTCTAACTATTCTACTAATAGCCATAATATGATGGTTAATGTTATTTATTCTAATACAGGACATGTTTGTGTCATGTAATAAGGGTAAACAGGTGCTTTTGTGGTATTTCAAAATTATTTGGAGCCTCTGTTATCCAAGTACTACCAAAAACCGAAAGTCCGTAACGGAAACTCCATGAATATGGCTTGTTGTACTAACACACACAGAGTCTTTACATATGCAAAACTAAGCCTGATATTGATAGTAGACATGTTGAAGATAACACGCAGCAAATTTAATTATAAATAGAGCATTTTTAAAGAAATTAGAGTAAAGTTCGCATTCTTATCTTTAAATTTCACCAAAATCCACGCGTCTTGCAGAGTTTGTCGTCTCTTAAAAAAGAAAGTTTTTGGTCTATGGTTTTCAAACTCGGCATGCCAAATCATACATATTGTGGCAACATGTGTACCAGATTAGAAGTTACTGTAGTGTTTATTTACAGATTAACACATGGTTTGGTATTTTTGACCGAAAGTCCGTAACGATAACTCCGGGTTCTGTTCGACGGTGAATAAAAACTGACCCCCTGGGAGATAAGCTCTCCCTCAAGTGGATTCTGGGACCTGAGATACATGTCTTTTGATAAAATGAACTTGTATAAAGATGAATTGAGTTTGCCTAAATTTTGTTGTGATCCACAATAGGGACCAAAATTGGGGCATTTTTCGGGTTTCTGACTCATATGATAACTGGCTCGAGGCCAACGCATTGGTAAGGCTCAGAACGGCAGCCAAACTATTTGACTATCCCTACACTATAGAAAAGGGCAGTGTTCCAAACTCATTCTTTTCTCTACCGAAAGACTTCTGCCATACTATAAACAAGCACATAGAAGCTGGCAGAGGGAGGCGGTCTTTGAGTGGTGTCATGATGTTTCTGAAAGAAAAGTACCTGCCAGGTGAAAGTTCCAACACTTCCATAGAAAAATTGAGCAGGATGTTGCTTTGTGTATCACAGAAGAATGATGAGAACACATGCATCAAAGGTGACGTACCATGGATTTTTGCATATAACAGTGATCCAAAAGATTGTTCACATGCACTTCCTGCGGTTGATCTCGATTTCAAGGAATGCAACATTGCCAAGTATTTCTGGAGAAATTTAGATGATTTTTTCAGGCATTTCGGATCTGATCTCAGAGACTCTCACTTTGCAAAACGCTCCATCATTGGGTTTCCTTATCAATGTGGCTTCAGGAATCCCGAGAAAGCAAATGAAATGTGTCCATGGCGCTTCCGTTCTATGTGGGAGCAGACCAACCATGCACGTGAATTTCACAGTCTGAGCTCAAACGAAATGAACATAGTGAGAGAATTCACCAACAAAAGGGGAGAAGAAACACAGGTGCAAAATGAGTATGTATGGTTAGAAAAACATGAGGCATTAAATGTATTCGACAGAGACCGACTTAGACAACGCCACGATCTGGGCAAGATGTTGGCTGACTTTATGCCGATCCATTTCAAGAACTGGCAAATCATCACTGAGCTCCAGAGGTTGACAACTAACTTTGAGAAGTGCATGGAAGCCTATGACGGTAGTGAGGAGGAACAGAGTAAAAACTGTCACATTGTTGTCCTGTGTAAGGAACATCTGACCTTCCTGAAGAAGGGCATGCTTCAAGCTGAGGACATGGTAAACTATGTTCATGGATGGCTTTCTGCTTTGAAGTTGCAAGCATCTGTTCTGACAGAAATGAATGACATGAACGAACGAATACAAAATTCCCAGGCCACTGCAAGGAGAGTAGCTAATGTGTTCACAGACGATCTGAACAGAGAATTACAGAGAGCTGGTAATCTTAACTTTGGTGCAGTCAGACCCAGATCTCTTGTGCAAAGTATCCCGGCAGATAGCTCTGCAGAGGGCTGCAGTTCGACCATTGCACTTGCAGTGATCTCCTCGTTGACGTCACACGATGAAAAGGCTGCTGAGCACAATGTCAACATATACAGGAAAGCCATGGAAGACAATGGGTTTGATACACCATCATTGAGGAAACGCAAGGCACCTGACGACATGTCACAACACACTGACATGGAAATTTACAAAAAGATCAAGAGCTGTGATGGGAAAAAACCACAGTGCTCTCTGATGGACTTGATGCAAACTACGCCAACTTTGCCTGTCACATCAAAGTCAAAAAATGGATGTCAGCTGCAGCTGGTTCAGCCTATCAGTATGCAAGTAAGCTTGGCTGACTATCGAGAGCTCAGCATATATCTGTTAGGAGTCCTTGATAGGATGGATTTCAGGAGACAGACATTCATTCTTGCTGCAGCACAACTATTCGCCAACACAGCCAATGCCATGTATTTTTTCACAGACAGTGGTTACGAACTTGTCAAAAATGTTTTCCACCTGCTTCTGAACGATGTGTATGATGTATACCACAGAGATCCACCTCTCCTGAAAAGGAAATGTTGGGTGTTGTTCTGTAAACTGATTCATTACATCAACAAAAATGCCAGTGGAAGGTTAAAGTTTTTGTTCAAAGTGAGATTGGCAAGGCATGGTGACAGGTCTATGTCTCCGGTGAAATTCATCGAACCTACTGCAGTGATGGTCTATGGAGAGAAATCTACTGATGCTCATGTCATGGTTCGTGCTATTCGGGATGTGCCAGAAACAGAGCTCAAACTGACAGTATTAGATTCCAACTGCATCGACACTGCTGATTTCGAGTGTAAAAATATAAGACTGATACAAGAAGTGAACAAGTATTACAACATCATGGCATGCAAATGGAAGGGTGAGGAGAACATCAATGACTCCCAAGTGAATAACTTCAGGAAGATCCATTGTCCCATATGTCAGGAACAGTTTTCCAACAGGCCTATCGAAGGATTCAATTGTCCATATAGAGATGCAGAAAGACAGTTCCTAGAAGAGCAAGGGTTGCCTCCCGAAGACATAAAGAAATGCGATCTATATACCGACTTTGTATCAAAGAGAATTCAACAGGCAAGCTCAAATTTTAGTACAGAACATAGTAGTGGCATGCACCTATTCCACAAGGACTGCATTAGGCGCTGGATTCAATTGAGGGCAATAGATGTCAATGCAGAAGACATTAAATGTCCTTCCTGTAACACAATCATATACAATAGAACAGAAAAGGATGTCATCCTTTGTAACATACATGATGTTGCTTGCAGGTTGTTGATTGGACTGAGTGACAACAGTTCCTGCTTACAGACAGATGAGATAATCAATGTAAAAGAGCAGAAAGCTCTGTGGAGTGCAGATCGTATATTGCGAGATTTCGGTCCATTGAATGAAACATCATGTCTTTCTAAATGTAACTCGAATGTGAACATGGAGCAACTGGCAAATGAGAAGTACCCAACTGAATATATGGATTTCCTTCAGAGGTACATGGATGCTACCACCCCAAACTGCAACGATGATATTGCCAACAAAGATGACAGCCCCTTGTCCATATTTGATAAATTCATGACACAGCCCCAATCATTGTGTAAGGCAGAACTTGTATCAAATACCACTCACAGACTAAATCATGGTTGTATTGCTGAAGAGTTTTAGTGAAATAAATAAATAAGAAATGAACCCATTTGTATATGTTGTTCGACCACTGTTCACATTGATGAATCCAGCATTCTGGTACACTTTTATTGGCCTGTATGTGATGTCAGTCCTGACTTTTGGTATATGTTTTGCCATTCAAAATGTGGCTGGGCAAGTTGCTAGCCTTCTTGACAAAGTGATTCATTTTTTTTCCCACACAGAATATGCTAAGCTCAAAGCAGTTGCTAGCCTGACGAATGGAACATGCGATGAATTCAAACACCTGGGTGTACTTATAAGATACTTTATTGCAAAGATGTTTGGGAATCCGTTATGCAATGAGGTGGTATGGTATGAATCAATTACTCTCACCAGGATTTTCATATCCTATCCCTTTAGACTTGTTTATCCCTCCTTTGGTACCCAGGCAGCAGGATCTGATTGGCTTCATCAGAAATGCTCTCTCAATTTTCAGACGGACTTGTGTGCTGGAGTAGTGGGAGGGCAAACGTTCTCAAGATTCATCTATACTGAGGGTGTCTGGATGTACGTGATCATCAGTTTGCTCAAACCTGTGATAAGTGATATCTTGAAAGCTTTAGTCCATGCAATCAGGAAATCAGTACGTGTAATTCATGCTTTCATTCACAACCACTTCATGCTGAAGGCATCACACTGATGATCCTGGAGTATCTGACACATGGATGAGACTTGTGACTATGTATACCAAGAGGGCAGCCACGATGACAGAGGAAACAATAAACAACATCTTATATGCTATATATCGTGTTTCATCAGGGTTTGCTTTCGATAGAAGTTTTACAGAAGCCATGGGTCCCATGAATCTGTCAGTGTGCAAAGTCAGAGGAATTCGGCTGCCATCCGGTAGGAAGGACCTGACGTTCACACTGTTATCTAACACTACATCTCCAGACAGCATGTCAAGGAATATACTGTTGTTCTGAAGCATGGTCAATGAAACATTTGTGAGTGTCCCTTCTGCTTCAGAATTCATTCCGATGTAGATAAGCATGGAATCGGCTGCTTTCACTGATTGCACATCATGGACCCCGATGTTCTTTATCACAGAGGAGCTGGAGAGGAGGACTATAGCTGCAGAGAGATATGATGGGAGGGTAGAAAATCGTTCACTCGCTTGCAGTATACAACCGCTGTTATCAATGTCAATATTATGAATGGACACATCATTCGGGTCTAGAACAATGAGTGTGCAAGGCATGTACCCTGCATCTAAAGCTGCCAGACCACTCGATAATACATCTGCTAGTACCATATCCTCAGTCGGACCAGAAATTCTGGAGATGGTCTGTCGCTCAACACAGCTAGGTTGGAGCTTCATGCCGGGATGAAGATGAACATGCTCATGTACATACGAGACAACGTTTGATCCACACAGAAAGCCAGAGGTGTGCATCAGGGTTTCCATGCAAGCATAGTCGGTACAATTAGGTTCATAGCCGTCTGGTCTCAAAAAATATGGCTTTGCTCTATCACTTGCGGCTATGATGGCCAATTCCTCTGCTGTACCGTAATTTGCAAAACTTGTTTGTATAGCTGCATGAGAAACTCCGAAATTGATAAAAAGCAGCAAGAGCCACAATAGAATCATTGCCGCGTTTGAATGCTTCTGTTGCACAGTGATGATGCTAATATTGATGTTCATACTGTTGCTCACAATGTGTGGTGCAGCTCAAGCACTGGACACAGAAGTAGTACCTGTGAACGCCAGTGTATTTCCCTCACATGGAAGGCTCTGTTTGTCTATGGATTTCCATCTCAGATCACACATGCATGGGCCGAATTTTTCAGAGCCTTATAGACATCACCGTCCAGAGATACCAGTGTCCTTCGGTGGTCAGATAGAAAGGGTGATAGGACAGATCAGTTGTTCTTCCAAACATTTACAGTGGAACGAAATGGGATATTCAATATTGCAGTGTTATCAGGCAAATGGAACCCTTGTCTCTGAAAGTAGCTCTCATCTCCTTTTCCAGAATTCAAAAGGTCTAGGCATCAGTTTGCCTCATGGGCATGGGATACAGCATTACGAAGAAACTTTTTTCCTGCAACAGAAACTACTCCAAATTCAAGTCCATGCCGAAGATACTCAATCTTTTGACTACCACACTGACAACCTTTTCCCTCCACAACATGATGCATGTGTGGGAGAGTGTGGCTTGCCATCATTTGAAACATGCCCTCGTTCATCAGAAGTTATGAGCGACGGCAAAGTGATATCATACAGGGTAGGGTCTGGACATTTTCATATTGGGAGTTACACAAATCATCTGACTGAAAGTTTGCATCTCAGTTGTACTGTTCCACCAATATTTTTCTCTTGTGCTGAGATATCACCAAATGGGGTGTGCTATAGACGGCCTTGCAGATTGATAAAGGAGCATGGAGGTCTGGCCGTGAATGTTTTGAAAGACCTCTCTCTAGAAATGCTAGCTCCTGATCCGATTCAACCATTGAGTGATCCATTCTTATATTGCCTTGTTCATGTAAAGCCCAGTGCTGTGAAATTATGCACTGCCGCACTCCTGCATGTTCAAACAGCTTTCAATGGCAGCTCCTACTGGGAAGAAATGAGATGGCATGACATCAGGAAATATACCGAAGTGAAGGCAGTCCAACTTGGATCTTTTTTCAGGCAGAAGACTGCTCTCTCATTTTATGCTCTAGTTGAAGCAAATGTAGTTGGTGTGGCACTTATAACAATGTTCTTATTTATGGACACAAGGAAATGGACTATTGTGACATGGACGTTATAATACGAGATATATGCCAGAGATTCGGGAAGAAAGTGGTTTCCACAAACCAGCTGCAAAACGGGGACCTAGTGGTAGTATGTTTTGCATCTGACAAGGAAGTCACACACAGCAGTTTGAGCATGTTAAATTTACTGAAGTTCAACCAGTTTATTGAAACAGTGGGAGATCAAATCATAGTGTGGTGGGGAATGACAAGAATGAGTCAGTGCTGTGAGGACATTGTAGTTGTCCTGTTTGGCACATTGAAATTAGAGACGGATGAGATATACCAAGTGATGTCTCTCTCTCATGAAACAAGTGGTGTGACTAAAACTGCAGCAACAAACCGAATAGAAAAGATTGTCCTGGACTCATTGAGCAAGTATGCTGTAGACATGAACATCAAGACAGACAAGTATATAGTGTGTGACAGTGTTGACAACTATATCTCGATAACAATGAGATTGATCTTCAGTGGGAGCAGAAACAGCATATGCATACCCGGAAAGGTATTTGTCAAAGACATAGTGGAAACAGCAGCGAAATACATGAAATTTCAACTGACACTTCTCTCGGAACCAAGGGCTGATTGGCGGGAGACAACATTGCTGCTAACTGGGAAAAAGGATTTGAATTTTACGGACGAACATTTGGGAATTTCATGTGCAGATGCAAATGTGAAAACTGATTCCTCGTGGCCATATGGAGTGCTCTTGGGACTGTTGTGTATTACCTTCGTTCGATACTTTTTCTTTTGAAGCCATCATACGCAAGCATGTGATTTTAAGTGTACTCCACGTCATCAATCCATTGCTCGTGCCTTTGGCTGAGGAAAATGACTGCACTTCTAGATTCACTAAATGGCTCAAAGATTTCCTAGGGAATAAAAGGAATCTGAAAGAATCCATGGACGTCCATATCAGCTTCAAGGAAGCCTATGGAAAGCTCATTCAACCTTACATGAAAAGAAAGAATGGAAACAAGAACCTTGCAACGCTACACATGGTATACGATACATTATGCATGCCTGGCAATGAATTTCTCGTCCAGATGCTGGAGGATCTTGAGTCTCCCATGCAAACAATAAATGAACTGCATTCTAGAGTAGGAAACATGAAAGTGGCACACCTTCTTCCCATACCGACCATCATGCCCATTGATCTTCAGAACATGGTGATTTTGGGGTGTCTGCAAAGTGTGGATATCGATCCAACATCCCATGAAGAATACGAAGACATGAACAGACTACATTTAATTCTGTCTCGTAAAGTGTCACACACATTCCCTTTGCTGGCTTTACATTATGTGACAGGGGACCAATCAGACAGTGTTCTTCAGGGTCTTATACAATGTAATCAACCGAAGGCCTTGAGATCTTTTGTACAACGCTTGGATCTCCAGATGAAGAAGTACATCAAGTTTGTTGTTCTCATGTATATGAGAATGTGTGCACTCCATGTGCGATATCAGATGTTTCCCATTGAATCTGTGAAGTGTGTCTATCAAGCTATGAAAATGGGACAGTTCATGAAGAAATGCAGCATGGTGGTGTGTGCACACTGCATGGAACTCCTGACCCATTGGGGATTAACCAAGAGACCCTCCTCTTTTGGATATTTCTTGGATTCGGAACGATTAGAGCACAGGTGCTACAGGGACGACTCAACTATGTGCGTCATGTTATCCATTTTCAATCCGAGAAACCATACCATATTAAGCATAGGTCATTCGGATCGTTTGCACACAACACTATGTCAAGGAAGGAGGTCATGTTTTGAAATGGCAGACAGCAAAACATTGGTGTGCTCTAAGTGTTCTTCACTGGGACCAAACATGCCAGTGAAAGACAGGCACTCAGACACTTGTCTGGTTTCTTCTGAGAGAAAATTATGTCCGACCTGTAGTACACTGTCTGAATTTGATCCATCCCTCACAGCACAACTACAACTACCAGACGAATCTGTAGATGGGAATGTTGATTGGAGTGAAATGAGAGAAAGAAAAGAGGAGCGACGACGATCATTTTTCATGAAGTCTCTTCACGTGGAAGAAGAGAAGATGACATACAAAAGACTGATTCGGTGAAAAGTCTTCATATGATGTATACAGGATATCAATAAAAACTAATTTAATGAAGATTGCTTTGTGTGTTTCAATACAACAAGGGTCTCGAGTTTGTGTGGGAATGGTTTATTTCAAAGTGAGTTGGAACAAAAACAACCTATACACCTTCTTCTGCTCTGTTATCAACCTCATCAGTTCCTTCCTCATGGTCATTTGATTCAGTGCAGTCACATTCAGTGCTACCACCTCTGCTAAAATCATGAGCTACTTCATACGTGTGCTTGTAAGACTGTAGCGCTCTGCTTCTCTGGTCTGCCAAATGTTCCATGTGTGAACAGTGGAAATCCTTCAGCTGTTCTCTTAATAGAAAGTTTTCCTCTTGGAGATCAACAATGATTTTCTTATGAGCTCTGTTATCTTTCTGCAGAGAATCATTCATTGTTGTCAGGCGATGAGAAACCAACAACATTTGCCTCTGCAACTCGGTCATCTGCTCCTGGTCAGTCATGTTTGTGATGCCTCCTATCTGCCCTTGTGGTTCTGTCATCTGCTCGTGATCTTTCTTCATGACCTCCTTCAGGCCTCTATGGTAATAACCATCCTCAATGAAAATTCGATTCTGATGTGATGATGTATTAATGCCCAATTGTATCTGATCATCATAGAACGAGATGGCTTCTATCAAGAATGATTTACAAGTAACTGATGACCTTCAGGACATCATAGAATATCTAGCTGCATCAGAATCTGAGATAAGTGATAAGTACAAATCAGAAATGGCTACTGTTGAAAAGAATGTACATGTGGCCCCTTCCGAAGATGACGAAGTTTTGTCTTTTCAAGGCATATTAGATTATCTTGGTGAAGTAGAATGCGGGCCAATAGCAAAAGAACTAGACAGGCAAAGTGAATCAGTACCTGAACACACTCATTGTGGCAAAGAGATACTATTTGACTGTGGGATATGTCCAACCAAGCAAGTATCAGGCAAATACATGTTTTGTTGTGTCAACTGTCAGAAGAACACTTGCCGCAACTGTGCTTTCACATGTATCGATGGAGATGTGTTCTGTTCTCAGATGTGTGTGTGTGATTGGGAAGATTTCCTCAACTACCATAGCACACACGAGAAACCCATCTAGTGCCATGTACTATTTACAGATAAATAACAAGAGTGAACAAACATGTATGTTTTCTTTTCATCTTTATTGCCTATATGTGTCCTGAAACAGTTCAATCATAATCAATGCTATCAACTGGCGTACGACATGATGCGCAGTAGTCATGTCTGGTGAGCCACATCTCATTGCAATCATTGTGAAAGGTGTGCCCACATGGAACCATTGTCGCGGTGGCCTGATGATAAAGCTCCAAGTAACAGATTTCACATCTTGGCAATACATCCTCTTCATCATCAGATATGATTATAGCATCTGCATGTGAAAGTACAAATGGGGGAGGAGGATCTGCATGTGAGAGACCAGATGGGAGAGAAGGAAGATCATCATCGTCATCTGTGTCACACACCTCCTCATCAATGATTGGGTCTGGACTTGCCGGAGAATGCACCCTGTCATTTTCTATGTGCTGCAACAATTGATTTGTATGTGCTTCCACCATACGCATGAAGTCAACTCCTATAGACTGTGTAGTACGGTTCAGTTGTCCTCCAGACACTTGTCTCTTTGTGTATGCAACCCATGACTCTAAACGATTCAGAGCACGGAGGGCATTTGCTTGGTCATCACTGTTCATGGTGTCAGCTCTAAATGAATATCTGTCCCCAACTCCTTGTGTTAATAGTAAGCTGGACATGCAGATTAGTCATGTGATCAAAAATTGTCCAATGGTGCATGTAAAGTAGTGACTGATTTGCATATAAACACCTTGTATAGAGCACATGGCTAATTTGCATATAACACAATAACAACACATTTGTCATATTTCTCTTAATTTATTCTTATTACATTGAGTTCACCCAACGTTTCTCTGCATATGGGACAGATATCATTGCCTCTGGCCTGGCTTCTTTTCCACCTGTCTATACAGTTCTTATGGAAGGTGTGTTGGCATGATGACTTTACCACCAGTCGTTTTGTGGACACCCGATCGTTGCCTATCTGCACGAGTCTTCCTCCCAAAGTAGAAATGTCCTTCACTCTTTCCAGGCAGATGATGCATTTGTCTTCTTGTGCCGTCTCCATGCTATGTCTTCTTGTTGGGGTTAACTGCATGAACTGATTCTTCTTCTTTCTCGCTGGGGGTAGAATATCTGGCAAGTAGTAGGCTGCAAGATACTCCAAGATATCTTCCTCGTCGTCGTATATCACGATCGCATCTGCACTTGAAAGGCCTGTGGGAGCTGTAGGCATGACAGCCCATGCTGTATGGCAGTCGACGTTCATGGTATCAGCTCTGCTCCCGGAATGAATATCTGTCCCCCAAATCCATGTATATATAGTTATCTTATATGCAAATTAACATTTAGTCATGTGATGGAATCATCCAATGATTGAGTTCGAAGTAGTATATATGCAAATGAGTTGATAAATTTGCATATTAACACATTGTATATACTACAGAACACTGGCTCAACTTCACATCATGAACCAATGCAAAAGGGATCTGACTAAGCTGGTGTTACAAGGAACAAGGCGCTGGCTAGAGGCAATGGAAGCCTCACTCTCCAGCAATGGCCACATACAAGGGAACCTAATGAAGAGGAGGGGTGGACAACTGCACATTCTTGGGGCCGTGTTGGACATGCATGAAGTAGTCCCTGAAGAAGTGATGATACAACAGATAGATAGACAGGAGGTGAAATCAACCCTTAAATGTGCTATGTGCCAAGAAAATCTTCATACAAGCAAACTTTCTACTAAGCACCGGCTAGTCAAGTGCAATCACTGCAACATTGAGGTCCATAAAAAATGTATGAACCTAGCCCAGCGTTGTATATGTCAAATGCCACAATAAATGAAAAAATAACTCAACTTCGATTATTGTCACATTCTTAGTGAGGTCAGACACATTTCAATTCACAGTTTTTATTCATCATGCATAATTGATAATTGAAACTACCCATACACCTGTCAGTGCAATAACAGCTGTGAACAGTAATCCCTTTATGACTCTATCTTCTTTGGGTGCTGGAAAGCATGCTTCCATCTGTTCAAAAGATCCATGTTCCTCCATCCACTTTCCCCACTTTATCATGAGGAAGACATCCATTGTCCCTGCAAACCTGGTGATATCAACGTGTACATATTCTTCCTTGTACATCTTAGCCAAACAGGCTCCAAATGTATACAGAATGAGGATACGAGCCCAGCTGCAGGTATTGTCAGTGAACATTTCTCTGGCAGTGGAGAGGAAAGTAGCCTCCAGGGACCTTCCAGTTACCAACAATGTTTTCACAGCCTGCAGCAAAGTCATTTCATGCTTCTGTATGACATAATCCACAGCTGATCTCAGTCCTTTGTTCAACTTGCATCGTTTGCCCATGACATATAGTACAATATCCTCTGCAGGTGACAAAGCCATATCTCATTAAAGAATCCAAATTCTCTTCCTGCTTTTTGCTTTTGCCTCATATACTAAATTCAATCTTGGTTTTGGGAAATCACCACTCAGTGAACCAGACATCATTTTGTTTGTATGTGAGTTTCATTTACATTTTTTGTGGAATCATACCATCAACTTGCCAATGAAGTTCTCCTTCTGCAGCATCATCCCTCTTCCTATGTACAACCTGAAGCTATCTGAAAGCTATGTGATGCTTTGGTGTTGCAAATGGATGACCAGTCTTGTCAACAAGTCTCCATATGAAGCATCACATGACCAGGTGTTAATTTGCATGTAAGGAACTCATTGTTGTACCCAATCAGCTATTTATATGCAAATACTGGATGTGACAGTTCAGTTCACATGTACCTGGTGAGTGCGTGTGCACTGATGGGAAAACAACAAGTTTATATGCAAATTAGGGCCCTGGGACAGGGTCACTGTAGCCTGTTTATATGCAAATTAGCATGGAAATTTGCATTTAGCCCAGGGCATAAAAGGCTGGAGATGGGAGAAGACCAATCAGTTGGCTCAGCTACATCATGGAAGGCATAACCAAACCTAGATTTAAAGTGGTGAGCGGCAAGAGGAAGATGGAAGAGCAGCAAACTGCCAAAACAAAACAGAGAAAGCTGGTACAGGAAGAAGCAGCAACATCTGAGATTGTTCAGGATTGTGAAGTACAGTTGCAGCCAATCTTACAGACATCAGGGCCAATCACAGTTGAGCCCATTGAGGATGTAATCAAGAGGAGGAAGCTGAACAAAAGAGCAGCTACAGCACTGAAGAAGAACAGGATTATCGTCACAGTGGATAAGACTGATCCAAATTACATTTTCAGAAATGACATGGATGGAGATTTTCTTTTCCATACCAGGTTCATCAGATTCACAAACTTGACACATCTGATCTTCAAACATGGCTTGTGGGCTCGGATCCTACCACACTTTAGCCCAGCCCAGTTGGTCTCTGAGATGAAGGCATGTCCCTCTCTTGTTCTGGCACAGTTCTTGCTCTATCCACAGAGCTGGCTGTCAGACAAAAATGAGGTTTCCACCCTCACAGATAGCTTTCAAGCGGACCAAACCTTATGCAACACCAGTAAGGTAGAGCAAGACACTTCATTCCCACAGCTGACCTCTGGAGTAAGTGCTGTTGTCTTGGGATTACCAGAGGCCATAGCAGAACATTTGAATGGTGCTCTATCCTATGCTGAAGCATGCAATGATGTCATCTTGAAGGTGTTTCACGCCAGCAACGAGACACTGGAAGAGAATGCAGTGTCTAAACGGAGCAATGACTTCCCAGTTCTTGCAGCCATCGACACACACAGAGTGATTTCTTCACAAGGGAACACCCACGTCGTAGACTTCTTCGAGGAGACTAAACAGCTGGGCAAGCCCTTGGTCCCTCTCTTCTTGACCACATGCACTGAAATCATGAGTAGAATTCACCTGCAGTACTTGGAACTGCTGTATAGCTTTGGATGTGTGGAACTGGATCCAACTCCTCTGGATGAAGGCAAGTCTTTGTATCAACTGAGCGACAAGGATACTGTCACTGTGAAGATGCACTTCACAAGGTCCAACGTCATGCTCTACTCTGTGAACGTGGCTTGTTCCTCGTGCTATGCGTCACACAATGACATGTGGCAGCCTTGCATAGAAGCAAACGATCCACATTGGCTTGAGCATGTCTCCTGCAAAGCATGTGGAAAACCGGTCATCAACAAGTCCTGCTTTCTCACGAAAGAGAGCCCGTCGAGGACCATGTTGGATCCTGCCTGTACGAGGCAGATCTCCTACAACACCACACGAAGTAAGAAAGGGGCTCAGCTTCCAACTGGAGTACCATCGAAGAATCATCTTCCCAGATACGAACATGTGTGTGAGTTCACAAATGGATCGAACTTGAGATTGCACGTACGCCAGGATGTGAAGAGGAAAAACCAGAGGACAAAGGCAATATCTACAACGATATTTGTGCCTGTGACCTTTTCGTCCAACAGAACAGCTGAAAGCATGAGAACAGAGCTGCAAGCAGCAGGATTCGAGGTGGAGGAAATCACACCAGACACAGAAAATGTCGTTCCAATGCACATCTTCTTTGGTGATAAGGAGCACATCATACCCATGGTCTGCACGAGACTGAAGCTAAGTTTCTCATGCAACAAGGTGATTACGGTCAACGTGAAGCAAGAAAAAGTTCAGGAGGTTCGACTCAGGACTGCTCACCTCAGCGACACTTTCCAGCTACAGCTGAACAAGAAAGGCGATGCTGTCCTCACTGTTCATTTCCCCAACAGCCAGTCGAGCAAGAGAATCGGTGTTCAAACTAGGGACACTGATGGAAACATCGAGCTGCAGAAGAGCACTGTCATTGTGGAGCAGTCTGAACGTATCAATAACAAGAAGCAACCTGCTCGACATGTAAACATTGAAACAAGCATGTACACAGCAATCAACTTCTGGATGAGACCGGACTGGGAAAAGAGGGAAAACAACTTCCTCAGATTCGGACCGACCATGGTATCTGGTTTGGTTTACAACTTGATCTCACAAGCAGAAGCCACCATAGAGGACACTGATGGCATTCCACATCTCCTGAAGCTTGTCCCCATGGGAAGGTATGTGTGGTGTGACCTGGATAACGTCCTTCCCAAGATGGGAACAGAAGTGGCTGGAGCTCTGTACAACAAGTTCTATGTTCAATCGAAGGTCCTCAAACAGGAACTGGACAATAAAAACAGACAGATCAAGGAGAAACAGTCACACATCGATAGGTTGATGAAGGAAAAAGCAAAAGTGTCACTGCTTCAGGATCAGTTGAAGGCAGTCACCAAGGAGCGGGACGACCTGCTACAGGAGAAAGCAGAGACTGAGAAACAACTGGAAGTGCTTCAATCGAACATTGACCATCTACAGAACCTTAATAAGGACTTGACTGACAAATTCGACAGCCTGGAGGAAAAGATGGGTCAAAGAATGTCAGAGCTGGAAAGGAAACTGAGCCAGAAGAACGACATGGAGAAGAAGTTTGATCAGATCATAGACAATCTAGGTGAAGAGACAGACTTCACTATTCCTGAGATAGACTTTTCAAACATAGATTTCAGTGGTCTGTTGTACGATGATTTGTTTCCACTTGCAAATGTCAATCCATGCTCACCGATGGTCCTCACTGCTGTCTGATATATTGTATATATTTGTGTTGTTGTATTAAAGTTGAAAAAAAATGAATTGAAAAATGTTTGTTGTTCCTGATAGTTATTGCTTATATTCTAAATGCCATGATAGATGGGTCAGTGCAAAGTCACTGGCAAACAGTACCACAAATCGATTTGAATGTTGGAACGGCACTGCCTTTGTTCCTGTAGTGATAAATTCTTGTGATACAGTGCCTACCACAACATATAAGGCTGATTCTGTCACTGTCATTGGGTGTGACTTCAATGTGTTGATAGATTTCCAGTGGAAAGCCATCTGGAACAAACCTTCGGCTATCAGAGTTGCTGCTTGTGCAAGAGGCAAACACGTCTTGTTGGCATTGTCTGATTTCTGCATTTCAAGTAGAGCCAAGGATTTGCATACCTATTGCAAGATTCCGAAGAGCAGACTGAAAGCTCTGAAACCCTGGCTGCCAACCGAAGCATCCGTAGTTCCACTTGGAAAGAGATATTGCGAAGTGAAATTCCCCTCTTGTGTTCTGGAAGGTCTGGTTTGTGACACAGCAAATAACTCTGATCACGCGAAGGCATACATTCAGACTGTTCTGAACATTTGTGGGAGCATTGTTCCGAGATCTGCACATGGACCACCACACCTAAAAGTGTCGGATTGTGGGATGAGGAGAAAGCCGGAAGCATTCAGGAAACTGAGGAGAACACTCTTCATGTGTGGTGTGAGGAATCGCTATGCATGTAGAGTGTTCGTTTCGAAAAACGGCAAGAACGAACTGAGAAGGCAAGCCAGAATATCACTGCATAATGCTCACCCTCATCCAAAGGTCAAACACTTTCCACTAAAACAAACCAAGGTGGAAGACAAGATGAACTGGGTGATGGTCCACATCTCAGATGGAAACAGCATGGTCATCGAGGGGATTCGCTTCTCCCTCGAAAAGGATAAAAATTGACAACTGAAACAATATTCTAAATGAGGACTCAAAATATCAATAGTGTAGATTCAATTTTACTCCCACATGTATTAACATGTGGGTGAGATGAAAGACAAGAAAATCAAGCATGTCTACAGCACAAAAAAGGTACTTGCAGAAGAAGTTCAAAGATCCTGAGTATCGTAAGAATGTCAACACATTTCAGAGGGAACGATACAGGAGGTTGGTCGCTGATCCTGTAACTAGAAAACAACTGTATGAAAAGAAGAAGATATATCGAGAAAATCGCAAGGAAAAGAAAAGGTTACAAAAGTTGGAAAGACAGCAAGGTGTGAGGAATGGAGCAATGACTGACAGAGGCGACGGGATGTTACCGGATATCAAAGAGAAATCTGGAAAATCAGAAGGACACATGGTACAAGTCACGTCAGATTATAGCACATCAACGGAAGGCAAAATGATACATGGTTCATCAACACAGAATGAATTGGAGGATTTTGCACATCTCATGTCAGATCTCATGAAACCTCTCATGAAAACGATGATGGAAGATGTTATGTCAGATATCAACCAATGTCTGATGAAAAGGGTGATGGAAGATATTATGCCAGATATCAACCAATGTCTCATGAAGAGAGTTATGCAGTATTTCAACCCAAACTGAGACTATTACTTCGGTGTATCTAGAAAATAAAGAGTAATTCCATGAAACTGTTTGTCAAATGTGTGCTGATTTAATATATATATTGCACATAGCAATCAAAAATGGAAAACAGTAAACTTGCCAGTTTACACTTTAAAAAAAAAACAAGGTCTGCATATTCAATGTCATGCTTGTAGTCATTAGAGGATGTAATCATTTAATCCCTGAAATCTCCAAATTCTCATGCGAAGAAAGTTGGAGCAGCAGATTTCCAAACTCTCCTATGGTTGGTCGCAGATCCTGTGACTAGGAAACGTATGTCTGAAAAAACAAGATATACCACGAGAAATGCAGGGAAAAGAAAAAGTTGGAAAGACAGCAATTTGGGAAGAACGAAGCAATGCTAGAGAAAGATGGTGGAACAGTAGTGGAGAAGGGGTCTGTGGATGTCACACATCTCGTGTCAGATGTCATGAAACCTCTCCTGAAAAGGATGATGGAAGATCTCATGTCAGATATCAACAAATGTTTCATGAAAAAAGAATGATGGAAGATTTCAACTCAGACTCAAACTATTCGTTCACTGTATGTAGAAAATAAAGAGCAATGCCATGAAACTGTTTGTCAAATGCATATTCATTCAGACGGCTGTGATTGACAGTATAATCCTTGCTCACTATACAAGTATCAAATCATATCCGAACATGTCAGAGATGGATGGTCTGATATCAAAAGATCAGGAGAAAAAAAGGTTTGGTCGTATTTTAAGAGAAGGGAAATGTTGGGAACGTCCAGCTAGTAAGCAAGTTAACAATATTTCTACCAATTAATAAGGATACAGACAAGTTAGATTTTTGCTCTTTATTAGGGTTCACTTTTCTTTCTTGCATGCCTCACATGGACAATACATCCCTCCTGACTTCTGCTCTTCCTTTTCCCTCCAGTACATACACACATTGCCTAGTTTGGTTTTTTGCTGTGCTTTTTTCTTCTTGGCTAGGACAATGTGTTCTTGTACAAGATCCATTTCTCTCAATTTCATAGCAGGGCATTCATAGATATGTAGCAAAATGCATCCATTGAAATTGGATTCAGATATGGTCAGTTCGGATCATGCTACAGATAATGGAATAAATATCGATGGTCATTGTTTATTTTGTCATGTTCAAGACAAAAAGATGGAGTGAAAAAAAGTATTAACCTAATGGTTGAATGATGTTTCAATATAATGTCTACAGCACATAAAAGGTACTTGCAGAAGAAGTTCAAAGATCCCGCATATCGTGAGAAAGTCAACACATTTCAGAGGGAACGATACAGTAGATTGGTCGCCGATCCTGTAACTAGAAAACAACTGTCTGAAAAAAAGAAGATATACTACGAGAAACGCAAGGAAAAGAAAAAGTTGGAAAGAGAACAAGTTGTGAAGAACGAAGCAATGTTGTACAAAGATGATGGGATGGTACTGGATAAGAAAGAGGAATGTGCAGTGCCATCCGAGCCAGTAGTGGGTGGGCATCCACCAGAAGGAAACGCTGAAATGATACACGATACACAAAAGGAATCCATGGGTGCAGATGCAGTAACTATGGATTGTTCAGCAGAAACCACACTGGATGATAATACATTGTGCACGGAAAATGAAATAAAACCAATGGATCAGCCAGAGTTGACTGATGATGACTTTGAGGAAAATGGAGTTGTGTATCTCAGGGTTTATTCAGATCCATGGATAACACGCATGGTGAAGGATGATTTTATGGAAATATATGGCAATGTCAAGCCAAAATTTGTCAAGCACAAAAAGACCCATGTCACTGAAGATGAGACCAATGAATATTGGCCAGTTACCAGTGCAGAGTGGATGGACAGATATCTGAAAGATCCGAACTTCTCCAAGAACATAAGAAGGTATTCGTTTACACCCATGTACAAGAAGCAACTAGATGACAAAGTGTTTGAAATTGCTCCGGACTGGGTGGTACAACGGAAAAGATATCGCATGCTTTTCGTGGCAGTATGTAAACAAAAAAAAACATTCTATCAGGAAATTGATGAGAGAATGATCAGGTATAAGGAGACCAACAGAATGGTGAGAGAATGGATGGAGGTACAAGCAGACAATAATCCTGATCAGTCATATGATGATTCGATATGTGATTATTGGTATTCCCCAGAATAAAGAAATAATTTTTTTTTTTAAAGAAGTTTGGTTATTTCTTAGAGAAATAGAATTCTAATGTACAGCTAGAAAGCCCAATTAATGAGGACACGGATAACTTTGATTTTGGCTCTTTATTGGTGTTCACTTTTCTTTCTTGCATGCCTCACATGGGCAATGCATCCCTCCTGACTTCTGCTTTTCCCTCCGATAGATACACACATTGTCTTGTTTGGTTTTTCGCTGTACCTCTTTCTTCTTGGCTAGGACAATGTGTTCTTGCAGAAGATCCATTTCTCTCAATCTCATAGCAGGGCACTCATAAGTATGAAGCAAGATGCATCCATTGAAATTGAATTCAGATATGATCATGGAATGATAGGCAATATGATTTGTTACTTTTTATTTCTCATGTTCAAGCCGTTCTTGAAGAATGGTGATTTCTTTTTCCTGTTCGTTTATCTTCTTTTCTAGCTCCTGGATCTTCTCGAGATCACTCGAATGAACCAGCTTCTCTAGACGAAGGATGCAAGATTGCAGAGTGATGACTATTTCGTTCATCCATACCCTCAGAGATTTTATCAACTGTTGCTTGTACACATTTGCCATTCTCCCCCTATTACAAGGGGGTTCTCAAAGACCTGACGTATGCTTGTGTGTCGTCTGTGAAATACAATTTCTACTTTCACCATGTTATATTACTCTGCTTTCTCTCATTTGAGTTCTTTTCCTCTACAGAATCTTAACCATCATAGTCAATTGACCCTCATTTGCGTTTGTAGCAGTGCACAGTCCATCTTTTCTCTCAATGAGGGGGGGACAGCAAATCTGAATTTTTAGATAGGCAGCTTGCCGATGTTAGTGAAACAATGAATCAAATATGACAGACATGGCAACTGAAGACTATGAACTAGAAACTGTGGAAAGGGAATTTTATCATCTGTTACAGATCCTGCAGGATAGAACTGAGGACGAATGGCAGGTGTTTTCAAGGGATGATTCCTTCTTCTACACAAATACATATGATGTACGCATTCCAATCGAGGTGGAGTATGCTGGGGAGGTGATTGATGTCATGTTGCGCACTCACAATGTGGAAGAATGGCAATTGTGTGATGCTGTGACCTTGCCCGAAAGCTTGAAGAAACTATTGACTTGCATATTAGACTTCATACACATACTACCATGCGGCACAGACTATTTCATCTGTCATCCATGGACGACATCACAGAGTGATGGGAAAGACTATTGCTTCATTCAGATAGTTGTTTATGGTGACAGGATCCTAGAGAAAACTGGACAGCACAGAACAGTTGCAGAATCACCACAGTTTCATGCTCTCCTTCGCGGCAGCAAAGATCACAATGCAGATTTATTTGATTTCACAGAAGTTGTTTCTTCTGAGGCATTCAGAGAGATGTTAAATGGTCTGATGTACAGATGCACATGGATAGATCAAGACCAATATCATTTATGGCCTTTCTATGGGTGGTCAGGATAGGACGTGTAAATCCGATTTATGAACCCTCCCGTTAAATCGAAGTGTCTCTTGCTTGCAACAAACCCAAAGTCCCAAAATGAGTCAAAGAAAGGAAAAGCAAGTTGCATTTCAAGCAGCAGGAGACACAGAACCATATGATGCATGCGAGGTGAAGAAACACTGGAAGGACTTGACAAAGGAGAAATGGATAGAGGCGTGCCTCGACTTCATCGGAACGGAGGTGGTGTCATTTGGAGCAAGGGAAAAGACTTTGTTGGAGTTCTTTTTCTTGGCCCCATATGCTTGGCGTGACTGTGGTGAAATTCCTTCAGATCTTAGTTTAGCCTTCGCCCCAGAAGTCATGTCGTATTTGAAGGAGCTTCCAGATATGCAGCGCACGCAACAGGAGATCGTTGAGAAAATGTGGAAAGTCGAAACAGGAGCAGATACAAGTTCAGGGGCAATGTTATATCCATTCGAATACATGATCATTTCTGGTCAGTTGCTACAATGTCTTAATGACATTCAAGACTTGCTAGTGAGCACTTGCATGGACGAGAAGGAGAGGTCCTGCACTGCACAGAGAGAGGCCAAAGCAGTGTTGGAAAAGCTAAAGTTTGGGCAGGGATTCACTCTTCAAAGCAGTTGTGTGAGTGTGATAAAAGGCCTCGTGTTGAAAAATTCTGACATTGAGTTTTCGCATGCTGTTGACACACTTCCTTTGCCTGAACTGATGATGAACATGATCGATCCCATCATAACAACATATTTTGACTCTGCCAATTGTCCCATGTATAAAATGGTGGCAGATTTTGCCAGTGGACGATGGCTAGACGATCCACTGCGGTTAGAGAACATCATTGAATCAATAAAGTGATTATATACAAAATTTTCCATGAATTGCATTTTGCACCCTCTTCTTCTTTAACTTCTCTTGCTGGAAAACCAAAGTGCCAAGATGGATCCAAGAAAAGAATGGCAACTTGTAGCAGAAAGACCCTTCAACAGCTGTCAGGTGAAAACGTATTGGGATGATCTTGCGAGGGAGGAATGGATAGAGGCATGCCAAAACTTATATGGCGAGGTGGGAAGAAAGGGGAAAGAGGTTGTGTCATTTGGGCCCTGGGAGAAGGCCCTGTTGGAATTTTTTTTCTTGACTCCGTATGCCTGGCCTGACAAGAAGGAGTTTCCTTCACAGATGAGTCGAGAAGTAGGCCCGATATTGGTTTTGTACATGCAGGAGTTTCCACATATGGACTGTGAATGTAAAAGACGCAAGGAGATGATGAAACAGTTAGAAAAGAAACACCACCCAAACTGGATTTGGAGTGTAGGTGACTGCTACTACATGTATCAGTGCTGTTACTACAGGTCATACCTTCATCCTCCTAAAATGCAACAGTGCATCGACAGCATCCATTTTGATGAGAAGGAGAGGTCCCGCACTGCACAGAGAGAGGCCAAGGCCGTGTTGGAAAAGTTCAAGTTCGGTCAGGGATTTAGTCTTCAAAGCAGCTGTGTGACACTGATAAAAGGCTTGCTTAGGAAGGACTTTAGACATGCTGTAGACAAACTCCCTCTGCCCCAACAGCTGATAAACATGATCGATCCCATCCTGCCACAACGTTTCAACTCGGCCAGATGTCCCATGTATCAACTGGTGGCAAGCTTTGCCAGAGGAGAATGGCTGGACAACCCACTGCAGTTCCATAGCATGCTTGATTTGATGATGTGAAAATAAATACTTTTCAATTGAAGACAATTTCGCTGACTCATTTTTGTGACAATGCTGTGATGGAAAGTTCTCTCACCTAGACATGAATGCTGATTTGGTACTGCTTATATGCAAATCAGGTCATGTGATCTGCTTTGCATATAAAGATCCCTTTAAATACATGTTGGCCAGCAGATGATTCAAACAAGGGCAAGACACCTAACTGCTAGCAATGGCATCTCCTGCAGAGGACATAGTGTTGTACATCTTGGGTGAACAATGCAGACTGAGGAAAAGACTGAGATCAGCTGTGGATGATGTCATACAGAAGCATGAATTAACCTTCTCGCTCACCCTGAAAACATTGATGGTGACTGGAAGGTCCCTGGAGTCTACTTTCCTCTCCACTGCCAAAGACATATTCACTGACAATACTTGCAGCTGGGCTCGTATCCTTGTCGTCTACATAGTTGGAGCCTATTTGGTCAAGATCTACAAGGAAGAAGGTGTGCAAGTTGATATCACCAGCTTTGCAGGGACAATGGATGTCTTCCTGATGATCAAGTGGGGAAAGTGGATGGAGGAACACGGGTCCTTTGAACAGATGGAAGCTTACTTCCCAGTATGCAGAGAAGAAAAGATCAAGAAAGGATTATTAATCACAGCTGCTCTTATTTTGACAACTATATGTCTATCATTGATGTTTGATAAGTGATTGCATGACGAATAAAAACTATGAATCGAAATGTTTGTCTGATCTTTTCAATGTCACAACAAGCAAGGTTCTTCTCATTTCATTTATTTGCAGAAAAAACTGATGCATTTACACAGATGATTTCCTCTCATTCAAACAGTTACACATGAAGGAGGTTTCAATACAATTAGAGATATGACCAAGATGAATTGTTGAAAATAATGAGAGTGAGTGATGGGTATGTACAGCCATAGTGTATGAAATTGTCTTCAGAAGTTTGTTACAGGGCTTGCTTCTCTGTGAGAAGCTGAAGTTCATGTGTCATGGTGTTCAGCCTTTCCTCTAGTTCTGAAATTGTCAAGTCACTATCATTAGGGAAAAGTACATCATACAGCATGTCGACACCCACATCATGTGATCCATGCGCCATCTTGTCAGTGTTCAGTGTTGTCGGATCAGTGCCCTTTGCCTGCTTAGGGGATTCCATTGGTGATGAACACTTCCTTGTAACACATGTCGAGCTGATTGTGGTTAACATGTGATGACTTCTTTTTCTTGAGACGCGCTGCCTTTTCTCCTTTCCTCCTTTCGTTCAGCATAGCTCTGACAGTTGGTAGTCCTGCTCTTACTCTACTCTTCAGAGGCTGTTCATCCACTTGTATTCCTGACACCTCCATTGCTTGAGCCAAGATATCCATCTTTGTTGATTACTCTATAGGGTGGAGAACTGGTGAGTTGCTCCTTATATACCCCTCTTGGTACCCAGAATGCACCCAAAACATGGATCACTGATTGGCTGTCACAATGGATCGTTCCATGGACGGGGTGAGTTCAACTGTCCAACTCCCTCCACCCCCCAAACTACCTGCCTATCTATCTGTTGAGTGCCTGAAACTCCTCCGCCAACCAACCTGTGAATTCACCAGTCCTACACAGGGGAGGAGACTAGTTGCTAGGCACAGATGAATTATGTTGACATGTTGCTAAGCAGAAATACTCTGGATTGTAACAATGTACCTGATCATGGGTCACCTACAGGGGGAAGGTAGGCTTAGGACAAGGATCTGACAAGTTGTAGGACCGGTTAGAATGGAAGGGTACTACCTGTATTTCTGTCCGTTGTGACAAGATATCATAATCACTCATGGTTAATTGAGACCCTGGTTATTTACAGTACCAATTGACTTTCTTAGTCTTTACTATTTCTCCTTGGCAATATATCAACAAAAATCATTCTATGCATAGCAACCACCCCAATGCATGGCTCTGTGCAGACTTTGACTAATTGTGCCCACACTAAGTCATAATCTAGCCTCATCATGCTGTCATTTTCATGTCACTATAACTAATCTTTTTCCTTGTCATTTTCATGTCTTTATGACTAATCTTTCTCCTTGGCAATATGTGCCCACACTAAGTCATAATCTAGCCTCATCATGCTGTCATTTTCATGTCACTATAACTAATCTTTTTCCTTGTCATTTTCATGTCTTTATGACTAATCTTTCTCCTTGGCAATATGTGCCCCCACTAAGTCATAATCTAGCCTCATCATCCTGTCATTCTCATGTCACTATAACTAATCTTTTTCCTTGTCATTTTCATGTCTTTATGACTAATCTTTCTCCTTGGAAACATGTGGCCCCACTTAGTCATAGTCTAGCCTCATCATCGTGTCATTCTCATGTTTCTATGACTAATCTTTCTCCTTGTCATTTTCATGCCTCTATGACTAATATTTTTCCTTGGCAATATATCAACAAAAATCATTCTATGCATAGCAACCACCCCAATGCATGGCTCTGTGCAGACTTTGACTAATTGTGCCCACACTAAGTCATAATCTAGCCTCATTATGCTGTCATTTTCATGTCACTATAACTAATCTTTTTCCTTGTCATTTTCATGTCTTTATGACTAATCTTTCTCCTTGGAAACATGTGCCCCCATTTAGTCATAGTCTAGCCTCATCATGCTGTCATTCTCATGTTTCTATGACTAATCTTTCTCCTTGTCATTTTCATGCCTCTATGACTAATATTTTTCCTTGGCAATATATCAACAAAAATCATTCTATGCATAGCAACCACCCCAATGCATGGCTCTGTGCAGACTTTGACTAATTGTGCCCACACTAAGTCATAATCTAGCCTCATCATGCTGTCATTTTCATGTCACTATAACTAATCTTTTTCCTTGTCATTTTCATGTCTTTATGACTAATCTTTCTCCTTGGAAACATGTGCCCCCATTTAGTCATAGTCTAGCCTCATCATGCTGTCATTCTCATGTTTCTATGACTAATCTTTCTCCTTGTCATTTTCATGCCTCTATGACTAATATTTTTCCTTGGCAATATATCAACAAAAATCATTCTATGCATAGCAACCACCCCAATGCATGGCTCTGTGCAGACTTTGACTAATTCTGCCCACACTAAGTCATAATCTAGCCTCATCATGCTGTCATTTTCATGTCACTATAACTAATCTTTTTCCTTGTCATTTTCATGTCTTTATGACTAATCTTTCTCCTTGGAAACATGTGCCCCCATTTAGTCATAGTCTAGCCTCATCATGCTGTCATTTTCATGTCACTATAACTAATCTTTCTCCTTGTCATTTTCATGCCTCTATGACTAATATTTTTCCTTGGCAATATATCAACAAAAATCATTCTATGCATAGCAACCACCCCAATGCATGGCTCTGTGCAGACTTTGACTAATTGTGCCCACACTAAGTCATAATCTAGCCTCATCATGCTGTCATTTTCATGTCACTATAACTATTCTTTTTCCTTGTCATTTTCATGTCTTTATGACTAATCTTGCTCCTTGGAAACATGTGCCCCCATTTAGTCATAGTCTAGCCTCATCATGCTGTCATTCTCATGTTTCTATGACTAATCTTTCTCCTTGTCATTTTCATGCCTCTATGACTAATATTTTTCCTTGGCAATATATAAACAAAAATCATTCTATGCATAGCAACCACCCCAATGCATGGCTCTGTGCAGACTTTGACTAATTGTGTCCACACTAAGTCATAATCTAGCCTCATCATGCTGTCATTTTCATGTCACTATAACTAATCTTTTTCCTTGTCATTTTCATGTCTTTATGACTAATCTTTCTCCTTGGAAACATGTGCCCCCATTTAGTCATAGTCTAGCCTCATCATGCTGTCATTCTCATGTTTCTATGACTAATCTTTCTCCTTGTCATTTTCATGCCTCTATGACTAATATTTTTTCCTTGGCAATATATCAACAAAGATCATTCTATGCATAGCAGCCACCCCAATGCATGGCTCTGTGCAGACTTTGACTAATTGTGCCCACACTAAGTCATAATCTAGCCTCATCATGCTGTCATTTTCATGTCACTATAACTAATCTTTTTCCTTGTCATTTTCATGTCTTTATGACTAATCTTTCTCCTTGGAAACATGTGCCCCCATTTAGTCATAGTCTAGCCTCATCATGCTGTCATTCTCATGTTTCTATGACTAATCTTTCTCCTTGTCATTTTCATGCCTCTATGACTAATATTTTTCCTTGGCAATATATCAACAAAAATCATTCTATGCATAGCAACCACCCCAATGCATGGCTCTGTGCAGACTTTGACTAATTGTGCCCACACTAAGTCATAATCTAGCCTCATCATGCTGTCATTTTCATGTCACTATAACTAATCTTTTTCCTTGTCATTTTCATGTCTTTATGACTAATCTTGCTCCTTGGAAACATGTGCCCCCATTTAGTCATAGTCTAGCCTCATCATGCTGTCATTCTCATGTTTCTATGACTAATCTTTCTCCTTGTCATTTTCATGCCTCTATGACTAATATTTTTCCTTGGCAATATATCAACAAAAATCATTCTATGCATAGCAACCACCCCAATGCATGGCTCTGTGCAGACTTTGACTAATTGTGCCCACACTAAGTCATAATCTAGCCTCATCATGCTGTCATTTTCATGTCACTATAACTAATCTTTTTCCTTGTCATTTTCATGTCTTTATGACTAATCTTTCTCCTTGGAAACATGTGCCCCCATTTAGTCATAGTCTAGCCTCATCATGCTGTCATTTTCATGTCACTATAACTAATCTTTCTCCTTGTCATTTTCATGCCTCTATGACTAATATTTTTCCTTGGCAATATATCAACAAAAATCATTCTATGCATAGCAACCACCCCAATGCATGGCTCTGTGCAGACTTTGACTAATTGTGCCCACACTAAGTCATAATCTAGCCTCATCATGCTGTCATTTTCATGTCACTATAACTAATCTTTTTCCTTGTCATTTTCATGTCTTTATGACTAATCTTGCTCCTTGGAAACATGTGCCCCCATTTAGTCATAGTCTAGCCTCATCATGCTGTCATTCTCATGTTTCTATGACTAATCTTTCTCCTTGTCATTTTCATGCCTCTATGACTAATATTTTTCCTTGGCAATATATCAACAAAAATCATTCTATGCATAGCAACCACCCCAATGCATGGCTCTGTGCAGACTTTGACTAATTGTGCCCACACTAAGTCATAATCTAGCCTCATCATGCTGTCATTTTCATGTCACTATAACTTATCTTTTTCCTTGTCATTTTCATGTCTTTATGACTAATCTTTCTCCTTGGAAACATGTGCCCCCATTTAGTCATAGTCTAGCCTCATCATGCTGTCATTCTCATGTTTCTATGACTAATCTTTCTCCTTGTCATTTTCATGCCTCTATGACTAATATTTTTCCTTGGCAATATATTAACAAAAATCATTCTATGCATAGCAACCACCCCAATGCATGGCTCTGTGCAGACTTTGACTAATTGTGCCCACACTAAGTCATAATCTAGCCTCATTATGCTGTCATTTTCATGTCACTATAACTAATCTTTTTCCTTGTCATTTTCATGTCTTTATGACTAATCTTTCTCCTTGGAAACATGTGCCCCCATTTAGTCATAGTCTAGCCTCATCATGCTGTCATTCTCATGTTTCTATGACTAATCTTTCTCCTTGTCATTTTCATGCCTCTATGACTAATATTTTTCCTTGGCAATATATCAACAAAAATCATTCTATGCATAGCAACCACCCCAATGCATGGCTCTGTGCAGACTTTGACTAATTGTGCCCACACTAAGTCATAATCTAGCCTCATCATGCTGTCATTTTCATGTCACTATAACTAATCTTTTTCCTTGTCATTTTCATGTCTTTATGACTAATCTTTCTCCTTGGAAACATGTGCCCCCATTTAGTCATAGTCTAGCCTCATCATGCTGTCATTCTCATGTTTCTATGACTAATCTTTCTCCTTGTCATTTTCATGCCTCTATGACTAATATTTTTCCTTGGCAATATATCAACAAAAATCATTCTATGCATAGCAACCACCCCAATGCATGGCTCTGTGCAGACTTTGACTAATTGTGCCCACACTAAGTCATAATCTAGCCTCATCATGCTGTCATTTTCATGTCACTATAACTAATCTTTTTCCTTGTCATTTTCATGTCTTTATGACTAATCTTTCTCCTTGGAAACATGTGCCCCCATTTAGTCATAGTCTAGCCTCATCATTGTTTTATTCTCATGTCACTATAACTAATCTTTTTCCTTGTCATTTTCATGTCTTTATGACTAATCTTTCCCCTTGGAAACATGTGCCCCCATTTAGTCATAGTCTAGCCTCATCATGCTGTCATTCTCATGTTTTATATGACTAATCTTTCTCCTTGTCATTTTCATGCCTCTATGACTAATATTTTTCCTTGGCAATATATCAACAAAAATCATTCTATGCATAGCAACCACCCCAATGCATGGCTCTGTGCAGACTTTGACTAATTGTGCCCACACTAAGTCATAATCTAGCCTCATCATGCTGTCATTTTCATGTCACTATAACTAATCTTTTTCCTTGTCATTTTCATGTCTTTATGACTAATCTTTCTCCTTGGAAACATGTGCCCCCATTTAGTCATAGTCTAGCCTCATCATGCTGTCATTCTCATGTTTCTATGACTAATCTTTCTCCTTGTCATTTTCATGCCTCTATGACTAATATTTTTCCTTGGCAATATATCAACAAAAATCATTCTATGCATAGCAACCACCCCAATGCATGGCTCTGTGCAGACTTTGACTAATTGTGCCCACACTAAGTCATAATCTAGCCTCATCATGCTGTCATTTTCATGTCACTATAACTAATCTTTTTCCTTGTCATTTTCATGTCTTTATGACTAATCTTTCTCCTTGGAAACATGTGCCCCCATTTAGTCATAGTCTAGCCTCATCATGCTGTCATTCTCATGTTTCTATGACTAATCTTTCTCCTTGTCATTTTCATGCCTCTATGACTAATATTTTTCCTTGGCAATATATCAACAAAAATCATTCTATGCATAGCAACCACCCCAATGCATGGCTCTGTGCAGACTTTGACTAATTGTGCCCACACTAAGTCATAATCTAGCCTCATCATGCTGTCATTTTCATGTCACTATAACTAATCTTTTTCCTTGTCATTTTCATGTCTTTATGACTAATCTTTCTCCTTGGAAACATGTGCCCCCATTTAGTCATAGTCTAGCCTCATCATTGTTTTATTCTCATGTCACTATAACTAATTTTTTTCCTTGTCATTTTCATGTCTTTATGACTAATCTTTCTCCTTGGAAACATGTGCCCCCATTTAGTCATAGTCTAGCCTCATCATGCTGTCATTCTCATGTTTCTATGACTAATCTTTCTCCTTGTCATTTTCATGCCTCTATGACTAATATTTTTCCTTGGCAATATATCAACAAAAATCATTCTATGCATAGCAACCACCCCAATGCATGGCTCTGTGCAGACTTTGACTAATTGTGCCCACACTAAGTCATAATCTAGCCTCATCATGCTGTCATTTTCATGTCACTATAACTAATCTTTTTCCTTGTCATTTTCATGTCTTTATGACTAATCTTTCTCCTTGGAAACATGTGCCCCCATTTAGTCATAGTGTAGCCTCATCATTGTTTTATTCTCATATCACTATAACTAATCTTTTTCCTTGTCATTTTCATGTCTTTATGACTAATCTTTCCCCTTGGAAACATGTGCCCCCATTTAGTCATAGTCTAGCCTCATCATGCTGTCATTCTCATGTTTTATATGACTAATCTTTCTCCTTGTCATTTTCATGCCTCTATGACTAATATTTTTCCTTGGCAATATATCAACAAAAATCATTCTATGCATAGCAACCACCCCAATGCATGGCTCTGTGCAGACTTTGACTAATTGTGCCCACACTAAGTCATAATCTAGCCTCATCATGCTGTCATTTTCATGTCACTATAACTAATCTTTTTCCTTGTCATTTTCATGTCTTTATGACTAATCTTTCTCCTTGGAAACATGTGCCCCCATTTAGTCATAGTCTAGCCTCATCATGCTGTCATTCTCATGTTTCTATGACTAATCTTTCTCCTTGTCATTTTCATGCCTCTATGACTAATATTTTTCCTTGGCAATATATCAACAAAAATCATTCTATGCATAGCAACCACTCCAATGCATGGCTCTGTGCAGACTTTGACTAATTCTGCCCACACTAAGTCATAATCTAGCCTCATCATGCTGTCATTTTCATGTCACTATAACTAATCTTTTTCCTTGTCATTTTCATGTCTCTATGATTAATCTTTCTCCTTGGCAACATGTCAACAATAATGTTCTATGCCTAGCAACCACCCAAATGGATGGTTCTATGCAGACTCTGAGTTCTTGTACCCCCACTAAATCACAGTCTAGCCTCCTCATGGTGTGATTTTCATGTCTCTATGATTACTCTTTCTCCTTGGCAACATGTCAACAATAATGTTCTATGCCTAGCAACCACCACAATGCATGGCTCTATGCAGATAATGGATGATGTCATGTGACCCATGATATAGTTTATATGCAAATTAGTCACCTGACTAATTTGTTAATAATCTACCCCAAAGGCACTGTATAAGGGGTTGTTGTTGTCATTAGAAGATCTGAAGACTATGTGTGAGGAGTGCAAAGCCTACCAAAGGGTGTTAGACAACATGAAGGATACAGGTGGGTGCAAATACAATTTGATCTTTCTGGTGGCATTCTTGTATGAATTTAGCTTAGTTAGAAGCTGTGACAAAACATACATGTTTGTACCTGCATTTATCTTGAAGGTATCCATCTTCTATTTGACTTACTCTGTGTTGTCATCCTTTATTCCCATCTAGCCCCACTAATCACTACATATCTGCTTAGCAACATGTGAAACTGTAACTTGCCCAATTTTGGCCAGATTGTGGAAAGGATCATTCCCTTCACTTCGAGTGGTTGCTGTTCCATGTGCTCCCAATAAATCTAGAGGTATGACCATTCTTGTGATGAAAGGTTTGATCAGATATTTTCTGAGGCCAAACATGAGCTGTGTCAGTTGTGGGATGTTTTTGACAGTCTTCCTACTGGATATGGAAAATCCTTGGGCTGTTTTTGTTACTGGGCTTTGCCTGGTAGTGCAGAGGTTTGACCATTCTTGTGATGAAAGGTCTGATCAGATATTTCCTGACTTCACAATATTACTCATCTTCCAGGACACTACATGGCACTACATTGCATAACTTGATGAATTGGGTATATTTCTCTCAACCTGTAGATGTTGTCCCAAATAGGTGAAACGATATCTGTTTTTTCCTGATTGTACAACTGATGGATTGAGGCAAACTTGCCCAATTTTGGCCAGATTATTGAGAAGATCATTCCCTTCACTTCGAGTGGTTGCTGTTCCATACATGTGCTCCAACTAAATCTAGAGGTATGACCATTCTTGTGATGAAAGGTCTGATCAGATATTTCCTGACATCACGATATTGCTCATCTTCCAGAACACTACATTGCACTACATTGGGATGTTTTCGACAGTCTCCCAACTGGCTATGGAAAATCCTTGGGCTGTTTTTGGTACTGGGATTTGCCTGGTACTGCAGTGAGAGTTGGTTCATGGGGGCCAATTGGAAGTATAGTGAAGATCGTTCCCATCAATTTGAGTGGTTGCTGTTCCATGAGCTCCCAATAAATCTAGAGGTATCACTTGATGCATCGGGTATATTTTTCTCAACCTGTAGATGTTGTCCCAAATAGGTGAAACAATATAAATTTTTTCATGATTGTACAACTTGATGGATTGAGGTTAACTTGCCCTATTTTGGCCAGATTGTAGAGAAGGTCCCTTCACTTCGAGTGGTTGCTGTTCCATGTGCTCCAACTAAATCTATAAGTATGACCATTCTTGTGGTGAAAGGTCTGATCAACATGTGACACTGAAACTAAAACTAAGTTCTCCAAATTTGGCCAGATTTTAGAGAAGATCAATTCCTTCGTTTTTGGTGGTTGCTGCTCCATGTGCTCCCAAGAAATCTAGAGGTATGACCATTCTTGTGATGAAAAGTCTGATCAGATATTTCCTGACTTCACAATGTTGCTCATCTTCCAGAACACTACATGGCACTACATTGGGATGTTTTTGACAGTCTCCCAACTGGTTATGGAAAATCCTTGGGCTGTTTTTGTTACTGGGCTTTACCTGGTACTGCAGTGAGAGTAAGTTTATGAGGGCCAATTGGAAGTATAGTGAAGATCATTCCCTTCAATTCAAGTGGTTGCTGTTCCATGAGCTCTCAATAAATCTAGAGGTATGACTTGATGCATTGGGTATATTTCTCTCAACCTGTAGATGTTGTCCCAAATAGGTGAAACAATATCTGTTTTTTCCTGATTGTACAACTTGATGGATTGAGGCTAACTTGCCCAATTTTGGCCAGATTGTAGAGAAGATCATTCCCTTCACTTCCAGTGGTTGCTGTTCCATGTGCTGCCACTAAATCTAGAGGCATGACCATTTTTGTCTGATCAGATATTTCCTGACTTCACAATGTTGCTCATCTTCCAGGATACTACATATCTGTTCAGCAACATGTGAAACTGAAACTTGTATGTTTTGGGAGCAATGTTAGAATGAAAGAGAGTTGTCCAAGATAGATGAGACAATATCAGTTTTTTCCTGATTGTACAACTTGATGAATTGAGGCTAACTTGCCCTATTTTGGCCAGATTATATAGAAGATCATTCACTTAGATTTGAGTGGTTGCTGTTCCATGTGCTCCCACTAAATCTAGAGGTTTGACCATTCTTGTGATGAAAGGTCTGATCAGATATTTCCTGACTTCACAACATTGCTCATCTTCCAGTGCACTACATGGCACTACATTGCAAAAATTAATGTGTTGGGTACATTTCTCTCAAGTTGTAGAGATCCAGATGATGTCCCAAGTAGATGAAACAATTACAACTTCATGCATTGAGGCTAACTTGCCCAACTCAACCCAGAACATAGCCCGTCTGCCACCACCTCCACCACCAGAACTGTGCTGTTTGCTGTATTCCTGACACTTTCATTACTTGGCCCACTGTGTAGTGTTAGATACAGTATATAGCCTGTCTGCCACCACCTCCACCACCAGAACTGTGCTGTTTGCTGTCTGTTAGTTGTCCAAATTTGGCCAGTTGATTGAGGAGATCTTTCCTTCATGGTTGAACATTCTTGAGCTCCCATCAGATCGAGAGGTTTGACCATTCTTGTGATGAAAGGTTTGATCAGATATTTCCTGAGGCCAAACATGAGCTGTGTTAGTTGTGGGATGTTTTTGACAGTCTCCCAACTGGCTATGGAAAATCCTTGGGCTGTTTTTTTGTTACTGGGCTTTGCCTGGTACTGCAGTGAGGGTTGGTTCATGAGGGCCAATTGGAAGTATAATGAAGATCATTCCCATCAATTTGAGTGGTTGCTCTTCCATGAGCTCCCAATAAATCTAGAGGTATGACTTGATGCATTGGGTATATTTTTCTCAACCTGTAGATGTTGTCCCAAATAGGTGAAACAATATAAGTTTTTTCCTGATTGTACAACTTGATGGATTGAGGCTAACTTGCCCTATTTTGGCCAGATTGTAGAGATGGTCCCTTCACTTCGAGTGGTTGCTGTTCCATGTGCTCCAACTAAATCTAGAAGTATGACCATTCTTGTGATGAAAGGTCTTATTCCTGACACTTTCATTACTTGGCCCACTGTGTAGTGTTAGATACAGTATATTGCCTGTCCTCCACCACCTCCACCACCAGAACTGTGCTGTTTGCTGTCAGTGACAGGAAGTAAATCTGAGGGAATGTATCTGTTCTCAACTGATTGTCTCAGGGAATACATACACAAACTAACCAGCTGTCGTTAGAATGTTCAAACAGTTGTCTCAGGGAATCTGCATGCTGTGACAGGATATACATATGAAATCACCCACCTTTTTCAGAACAAAACATGGCACTACATGGCACTACATTGCATAACTTGATGAAATGGGTATACCATTCTCTCAAGTTGCAGCTATGACCATTCTTGTGATGAAAGGTCTTATTCCTGACACTTTCATTATTTGGCCCACTGTGTAGTGTTAGATACAGTATATGGCCTGTCCTCCACCACCAGAACTGTGCTGTTTGCTGTCAGTGACAAGAAGTAAATCTGAGGGAATGTATCTGTTCTCAACTGATTGTCTCAGGGAATACATACACAAACTAACCAGCTGTCGTGAGAAATGTTCAAACAGTTGTCTCAGGGAATCTGCATGCTGTGAAAGGATATACATATGAAATCACCCACCTTTTTCAGAACAAAACATGGCACTACATGGCACTACATTGCATAACTTGATGAAATGGGTATATCATTCTCTCAACTTGCAGCTATGACCATTCTTGTGATCAAAGGTCTGATCAAATGTTTCCTGACTTCACAATATTGCTCATCTTCCAGTACACTACATGGCACTACATTGCATAACTTGATGAATTGGGTATATTTCTCTCAACCTGTAGATGTTGTCCCAAATAGGTGAAACGATATCTGTTTTTTCCTGATTGTACAACTTGATGGATTGAGGCAAACTTGCCCAATTTTGGCCAGATTGTAGAGAAGATCATACCCTTCACTTCGAGTGGTTGCTGTTCCATACATGTGCTCCAACTAAATCTAGAAGTATGATCATTCTTGTGATGAAAGGCCTGATCAGATATTTCCTGACTTCACAATATTGCTCATCTTCCAGAACACTACATTGCTCTACATTGCATAACTTTATGTACTGAGTATATCTCTCTCACATGTGAGATGATCACCTCACCTCATTCCTGACACTTTCATTACTTTGCCCACTGTGTAGTGTTAGATACAGTTTATAGCCTGTCTGCCACCACCTCCACCACCAGAACTGTGCTCTTTGCTGTCAGTAAGTTGTCCAAATTTAGCCAGTTGATCGAGGAGATCTTTCCTTCGATTCGAGTGGTTGCTGTTCCATGTGCTCCAAATAAATCTAGAGGTTTGACCATTCTTGTGATGAGTGGTTGCACATTCATGAGCTCCCATCAGATCGAGAGGTTTGACCATTCTTGTGATGAAAGCTTTGATCAGATATTTCCTGAGGTTTGAACCAAACATGAGCTGTGTTAGTTGTGAGATGTTATTGAGAGTCTTCCAACTGGCTATGGAAAATCCTTGGGCTGTTATCTTTGCCTTTGATCAGATATTTCCTCAGGTTTGAACCAAACATGAGCTCTGTTAGTTGTGAGATGTCATTGACAGTCTTCCAACCGGCTATGGAAAATCCTTGGGCTGTTTTTGTGACTGGGCTTTGCCTGGTACTGCAATGAGGGTTGGTTCATGAGGGCCAATTGGAAGTATAGTGAAGATCATTCCCTTCAATTTGAGTGGTTGCTGTTCCATGTGCTCCCACTTAATCTAGAGGTTTGACCATTCTTGTGATGAAAGGTCTGATCAGATATTTCCTGACTTCACAATGTTGCTCATCTTCCAAGACACTACATGGCACTACATTGCAGAACTTGATGCATTGGGTATATTCCTCCCAACCTGTAGATGTTGTCCCAAATAGGTGAAACAATATCTGTTTTCTCCTGATTGAACAACTTGATGGATTGAGGCTAACTTGCCCAATTTTGGCCAGATTGTAGAGAAGATCATTCCTTTAATTCGAGTGGTTGCTGTTCCATGTGCTCCCAATAAATCTAGAGGTATGACCATTCTTGTGATGAAAAGTCATATTCCTGACACGTTCATTACTTGGCCCACTGGGTAGTGTTAGATACAGTATATAGCCTGTCTGCCACCACCTCCACCACCAGAACTGTGCTGTTTGCTGTCAGTGACAAGAAGTAAATCTGAGGGAATGTATCTATTCTCAACTGATTGTATCAGGGAATACATACACTAACTAACCAGCTGTCGTAGGAAATAATCAAACAGTTGTCTCAGGGAATACTTCTAAAATCTGCATGCTGTCACAGGATATACATATGAAATCACCCACCTGTTTCAGAACACTACATGGCACTACATGGCACTACATTGCATAACTTGATGAAATGGGTATCTCATTCCTTCAACTTGCAGCTATGACCATTCTTGTGATCAAAGGTCTGATCAGATATTTCCTGACTTCACAATATTGCTCATCTTCCAGTACACTACATGGCACTACATTGCATAACTTGATGAATTGGGTATATTTCTCTCAACCTGTAGATGTTGTCCCAAATAGGTGAAACGATATCTGTTTTTTCCTGATTGTACAACTTGATGGATTGAGGCAAACTTGCCCAATTTTGGCCAGATTGTAGAGAAGATCATTCCCTTCACTTCGAGTGGTTGCTGTTCCATGTGCTCCAACTAAATCTAGAAGTATGACCATTTTTGTCTGATCAGATATTTCCTGACTTCACAATATTGCTCATCTTCCAGAACACTACATTGCTCTACATTGCATAACTTTATGTACTGAGTATATCTCTCTCACATGTGAGATGATCACCTCACCTCATTCCTGACACTTTCATTACTTTGCCCACTGTGTAGTGTTAGATACAGTATATAGCCTGTCTGCCACCACCTCCACCACCAGAACTGTGCTCTTTGCTGTCAGTAAGTTGTCCAAATTTAGCCAGTTGATCGAGGAGATCTTTCCTTCGATTCGAGTGGTTGCTGTTCCATGTGCTCCAAATAAATCTAGAGGTTTGACCATTCTTGTGATGAAAGGTTGCACATTCATGAGCTCCCATCAGATCGAGAGGTTTGACCATTCTTGTGATGAAAGCTTTGATCAGATATTTCCTCAGGTTTGAACCAAACATGAGCTGTGTTAGTTGTGAGATGTTATTGAGAGTCTTCCAACTGGCTATGGAAAATCCTTGGGCTGTTATCTTTGCCTTTGATCAGATATTTCCTCAGGTTTGAACCAAACATGAGCTGTGTTAGTTGTGAGATGTCATTGACAGTCTTCCAACTGGCTATGGCAAATCCTTGAGCTGTTTTGTTACTGGGCTTTGCCTGGTACTGCAGTGAGGGTTGGTTCATGAGGGCCATTTGGAAGTATAGTGAAGATCATTCCCTTCAATTCGAGTGGTTGCTGTTCCATGTGCTCCCACTTAATCTAGAGGTTTGACCATTCTTGTGATGAAAGGTCTGATCAGATATTTCCTGACTTCACAATGTTGCTCATCTTCCAAGACAATACATGGCACTACATTGCAGAACTTGATGCATTGGGTATATTTCTCCCAACCTGTAGATGTTGTCCCAAATAGGTGAACCAATATCAGTTTTTTCCTGATTGAACAACTTGATGGATTGAGGCTAACTTGCCCAATTTTGGCCAGATTGTAGAGAAGATCATTCCCTTTAATTCGAGTGGTTGCTGTTCCATGTGCTCCCAATAAATCTAGAGGTATTCTTGTGATGAAAAGTCATATTCCTGACACGTTCATTACTTGGCCCACTGGGTAGTGTTAGATACAGTATATAGCCTGTCTGCCACCACCTCCACCACCAGAACTGTGCTGTTTGCTGTCAGTGACAAGAAGTAAATCTGAGGGAATGTATCTATTCTCAACTGATTGTATCAGGGAATACATACACTAACTAACCAGCTGTCGTAGGAAATAATCAAACAGTTGTCTCAGGGAATACTTCTAAAATCTGCATGCTGTCACAGGATATACATATGAAATCACCCACCTGTTTCAGAACACTACATGGCACTACATGGCACTACATTGCATAACTTGTTGAAATGGGTATATAATTCCTTCGACTTGCAGCTATGACCATTCTTGTGATCAAAGGTCTGATCAAACGTTTCCTGACTTCACAATATTGCTCATCTTCCAGTACACTACATGGCACTTCATTGCAAAACTTGATGTATTGGGTATATTTCTCTCAACTTGTAGAAATCCAGATGTAGTCCCAAATAGATGAAACAATGAAATATCTGTTTCTTCCTGATTTTACAACCTGATGTATTGAGGCTAACTTGCCAGTTTTACCATTGAAACCCATGTGAACCAGCTTTTGATGCAAGTAGGAATTGAATTTTGAAGCTGATTTGCTCAAACCAAAATTGGATTTTGCAGCTCACCACCGAGGGTACTTCAGGGGGGTCGAGAGACTCTCCAGTCGAATGTCAAGCTTCAGACAGTTGTGACGAGTTCCAAACTTAATCGACTTGGACTTGGTTCTGTTTTCCCGGGACAGAACTGAGTTGCTTGTTGAAGTTGCTCTGTGTTTTCCCGGGGCACAGAGCATCTTGTTTGTAACTTGGCACACTGACTGAGGTTTGCATTCCATATGGGTCTGACATTAGATTGGCCTCCTATGTCAGAACCATTGTGTGAATGTGTGTGTGCTACTAACCCATTGTTTACCTGTGCACTTTGTTTCATTGCATGTCTAATCCACACTTTGCCTTTCAGCTGTCCGGTGTGTACGCAGGACGCAACATAGCAGGCCTCTGCGCTTGGTTGGTTGCGACGGCCAGTGGCGAGGGTGGGGCCACTGGAATTTTTTTTTGACATCACTTTCGGCCCTTTTTGTCTAAATTTGGCAAAACATCCCAAGGTAGACTCGAGCGTTCGCACTGTAGCCCGTTGTCCGTATACATTAGGTCCATGGGTTAGGGAACTCCGTTATGGACTGTAGCCCGTTGCCTGCGGACATTAGACCCATGGATCAGGGAACTGTGAACGTCTTGACCTGCTGGCAGATGAAAGTAGCCTGGCCCGGTACGCACTCGTTTCTTTTTTCTTTTCCTTTTTCAAAGCCTTGTTTGAACCCCCACAAAGGGTTGCCTTTTGTCGTTGTTTGTTTCTTGAGCAGCCGAGAGGATCTAGAGTGGACAAGCACTCTGCCATGATCAGACCTGCATACACTCAAACTATACTGATGTATATTGTATGTAGCACCAAGATGGAATATTCTGACTCTGAGATATACTCGTGGCCGCCTGGTAAGCGGACACGGACACGTTCGAAGAGTCGGTGCAATATCTCCGGTGCCTCGGGCATGCTAGGGTATTCGATGCGCCATGGAGGATGGTTGCTGGGATTCTTGCTGTGACGTGGAATGAGAAATCCCGCATCTGTAGCCAGTGGTAGTAGCATCGATTCTTATTTGCTTTGGCTATTTTATGTTGATCAAAATTCCATTAGTCTGTGCATGGAAACTGGAACAGAACGAGTGAAACCGAGAATGGATATGTGGCTTTGAGGATTCGGTGGTCTGTCTTCTTGCTGTGACGTGGAATGAGAAGTACAACTGCTGTCCCTTGGCAACCGGCACAATCCATTGTCGGCTCCATCTGCGTTGGCCAGGGGTAGAAATGCATTGGCTGGTCCGGTACGCAGGACGCAACATAGCAGGCCTCTGCGCTTGGTTGGTTGCGACGGCCAGTGGCGAGGGTGGGGCCACTGGAATTTTTTTTTGCATTTTTTTCTCTCTCTTGTATCCAGTACAGGATGCATTCCATGTATCTCTAACAATTTTTTATCTTGTATCCAGTACAGGATGCACTTTATCTAACATGTCTAATCAACACTTTCTCTTTCAGCTGTCCGGTGTGTACGCAGGACGCAACATAGCAGGCCTTTGCGCTTGGTTGGTTGTGACAGCCAGTGGCGAGGGTGGGGCCACTGGCATTCTGTCTCCTCTTTTCCTCTATCCCCTCTTTTGTGTTTCTATGTTGTGCCGTCCTGTGTCGTCCTGTTCTCTATGGGGAAAATTGAGGACACAGTACAGTGATCCTCTGTTAGTTTGTACAACTATTTCAGGGAGTGCAAAATACACCACACACACACACACACACACATACACACAAACACACAAACAGATAGGTACACACTCAGCCTCTCACTGTAATGACAAACAGGTGCATTTAGCTTTTAGTGTAGGTAGGCATTTAGCTCTTAGTGTAGGTAGGCATTTAGCTCTTAGTGTAGGTAGGGGTAAAGGAGGTGACAAAACACAAGGCTGGTCATCACTGTTGGCAGCGAGGATGGGGCTGCCAACTAGAAAAACAGATGCATTTAGCTCTTAGTGTAGGTAGGCATTTAGCTCTTAGTGTAGGTAGGGGTAAAGGAGGAAACAAAGCACAAGGCTGGTCATCACTGTTGGCAGAGAGGATGAGGCTGCCAACTAGAAAAACAGGTGCATTTAGCTCTTAGTGTAGGCAGGCATTTAGCTCTTAGTGTAGGTAGGGGTAAAGGAGGTGACAAAGCACAAGGCTGGTCATCACTGTTGGCAGCGAGGATGGGGCTGCCAACTAGAAAAACAGGTGCATTTAGCTCTTAGTGTAGGTAGGGGTAAAGGAGGTGACAAAGCACAAGGATGGTCATCACTGTTGGCAGCGAGGATGGGGCTGCCAACTAGACAAACAGGTGCATTTTTATAGTAAGGAGCAGAGGCTGGCCATCACCGTTGGAAGCGGCACACCAAAATAAAAGTCAAGCAACACAACCCTTGTGAGTTTGAGGTATTTATTCACACTATCGGTACATCGTTTGGCATTTAGGTAAAGGAGGTGACAAGGCTGGTCATCACTGTTGGCAGCTGCCAAGTAGACAAACAGGTGCATTTTTATAGTAAGGGGTAAAGGCTGGCCATCCCTGACACACTGAAATAAAAGTCAAACAACACAATCTGTTTGAGTCTGTTCAATTTATTCACACTATTGTACATCGTTTGGCAAATCTGAACCTTGCAAATAGAGTGGTGCCCGACCCCCGCTCGCACAGGGAAAGAAGTCCATCCATCAGCAGTTTTACTCAAGGATAAACACTCATCCGATGAATCACACGAAACCCAAAATGTCTCTTTGCTGTTGAGAATAAACATGTCTAAAAACAGATACTATGGGAGCCCTGACAAGGGCCTATTTTTTGGCTTTCACTTGATACTGTTTCCACGTAAATTGTAAGATGGCGCCACTATACACGCATGCTACAGTTTCGTGCCGTAATGCTTAGCCGTACTACATATAACCGTCCATTTATAACATATTTTACCCCTCACAATATATTTACTTCACACACTATATGATACTTACCTATATATATATAAGTACTTATATTACATCACTCTTTATCATGACTTATATACTTATAGCATGTAGCAACACCTTATTTATGGTAATATAATTGATATATAGGACATACACGGAGGAGGAGCTGATCGTACTAACATAGTTAGGTCGTTGTACTAACACAGAGAACAACTACTAATTTTTGTAGGCCGGATCCATCTTGGATTCCACAGGCCGATAACAAACCAAAGTCAATACCTCTACACACATACTGTCATTTGAAAATTCTTTAGCATTTTTCCTATGTCAAACTTGCCACTATGCAATTACTGTATTACTATAGTACTGTGCAGTGCATCATAAATGATGATAACTGTATAGGTCTATTACTCATGGTTCATCTTAAAACTTTTCGGATAATATGGAAAATCTGTCAGCTGTTAGTTTTTCTTAAGAGGAAGGACCATCTGCACCTGTATGCCAAGATGTTGAGTGGCAAAGGTGGTGGTGGTTGATGAACCAGCCTCTTGGGTGGAAAGGGAGGTGGGTCTTTATATGCAAATTAAGGACAATGGTGTGACTTCATTAGCATATAAGCAAGATGCAACAGTGGGAACAAAGGGTAAAATCAGGAAGGGAAAGGCCAAACTTGAACAAGTTATGTGTAAAATCAGAAGGAACCAAATCGCATTGATTCACCTGTGATCAAAACTGTGTCTTTGGCTGAATGAATGTGACACCCATTTCCTCCCAAAAAAGAATTTACCCTAAAACAATGACCCAATCCCAATATGAATTCGAGATGAGATCAAAAAACCTTTTGGATTGTATGGGGCCCTTAAGAGGGCCTTTTGTTTATCAGTTACTGTGTCCAACCATGAAACGGCCACATGAAATCAATTCCTGCATACACCATGCTGACATTTGAGAGCAAGCCCTGCAAAAATGATCGGAACTGGGTCCTGTTCTCGATGAAAGTGCAACCTTCTATTCTCTCCATGACGTGATTGTACTCTTCTGTTTCTGAGACCGGTTTAAAGCCGCTATCCGTCAGGATCACTTTCCCAGCATGCAACACTATTTGAACGAGGTTCTCTCCATTAAGATGTTCAATGACAAAGTAAGTAACGTTTGACCATTCCAGAAGTTTTATCAGCTCCTTCAGACAGACTGACAGAGGGTCAGTTCCCTGTTCTATCCAATTGTAAGTATCCGTTTGACTTGTCTTGTTGAAGGTCAAGATTCGAGTATCTTCGTATGGAAAATATGTATCCTCTTCACTGGAAACAGGAGTGCTGTACTCTAGTTCATCCTGCAGTATGAGAAGCAATTCCCCGTCTCTGTCTTCATCCATGGTCGCTGAAGTATAATGCTGTCTCTCGTGAAGGGAGCTATATTTATACCTGCATGATGTCATGTGACCCATACATGCACATAAGTCACCTGACTAATTTGCATGTTAATAATCTACCTCAGAGGCAGGGTTGTAGTCAAATAATCTTTATATGCAAATTACGTGTGTCATGTGACTTGCTCAGGAAAAATTGATGAAGATAGGAAGCATGCATATGGGTCTGGCTGAGAGTATGATTACTGGAAATTATATTGCAGACCATTGGAATGATCATGATGGGCAATGAAGAGCAAAACTGTAGGAATTGTATTTTGTATGAATGTATCCTATATGTGTTGGTTGTGAGTTATCACAAGAACCAGGGTGCGAAGGTTCAAAGCAAATAGATTCTGCCTAGAGTTTGACATCAATTATCCCATTCTGGCTGAAGGTTCAGTGCAGGTTGACAGTGATCTATGCTTATCTTTTACTCAACCAGTCCAACAAGATTCTCAGATGGCTAGAATCCGAAAGACTGGCAGATCCTGTTGCAGAAAGGGAACAGCTGGCAACAGAAGAATGTCATCGTCTGATATCAGTTCATCGTTTCGTACGCGCATGTTTCGACCTTGCAACTCAAGTGGTGTCCAACCCCAGCTCCTATGTCAGATTTGCAGTGGCTAGACAAGTCCGGAAAGAAGCTGATCCGCTGAGCATTCTTCTCAAGGAGGAACACTCATTTGAATATGAATGATATCAGTCTTAGTGTGAATTTGTGGAATAATAAAAACGTAAGGAAAAAACTGTTTCATTTTTATCGATCTTTCAATGAAAATGCATCTTTCTGCAATGCTTCCAAATGGGATTCCCTTCATGAAAATCCAATTCAGTGGAGATCCAGCACTTGGCTTGGACACTCGTGATTCGGCCATGGTGAAAATGGAATGGGTTATGGATAAGTGGCGTTCTTGTGACACCGATGAAAAAATCAACATGATTATAGATGACTTTGTCTTGCTGGATGACTCGGCTGATGCAATGGATCGTGTGGCATGCGTGAAAAGAAAAAGGTTTGGGTTTCCAGACACAATACACTATTCGATTCCAGTTGGAATTTTCGACATGGAGGAATTTGTTTGCTGCCTGAAAAAAGGACAGACAAACTCTGCTCTCCTACCAGAAAAATTGAACCTCATGTTAAAAGCACTGTGTCAGTTCGTGGACTACTTAGGATTTATCGAGCATTTCTTGTTTCATTACACGAGCAACAAGCGAGAAGACGGATTAGGATTTGTGCATTTCGTTCTGACTCGTGATGCTTTGGTGCACGATACTCTTCTCAAGAAATCTGCTGAATATCTCGAATGGACCCACGCAGTGGCAGATTACATTCCAGAGCAGTTCTATTACAGGAGGGTTGAAACCAGAAATCAGTTTTGTGCCTTGCTGCTTGGAATGCTACAGAATTCAGAGATCATAAGAGGTGGTGGTGGAGATATGTGGCCCTTCGGGGCATGGACAATATTCTAGATGAGACCAGAAGGAAATAAAAGAACAGAAATGAAAAATGTGTATGCTCATTGTTCCCACATGTAAGATCTGGATGGGAATTTCTGTGTGAAAACTGTTTGACTGGTTCCAACTTAAATGGAAGTTTCCATGAAATGCTCATTCCCAGTACTCATTTTCTAACAGTGGGCAACTGAGAAGCTGGTTAATTTTCTTGAGGGAGGAACAAAAAACTCAAAACAGTATGATGCACTCTCAATCAAGGAATGATTCTGAGGAAGGGGGACAATTGAAGTGGTTGATGGTGATGATGGGGGAAAAGAGGTTTCTGACTGCCTGCACGGATGATATCAAAGAGAGAAGAGCTGAATTAGAGTCGGAAGGAATCAAACTTGTAAGAAGGGTTGTGACTGAACAAATACCACATAGCAGGAAAATGGGAGAAAGATTCATGGTTGTTTTCGTATTGATCTCCATAACTGTTGGTTGGATAAACAAGTACAGCTTTTTGTCAGAAATAACAACTGATTGTTCATTGAGAATTGAAATTGGATTTTGAAGCTCTTGCTTAGTGGATTTAGGGGACTAACATTATTTTTGTTCAGAAGAAAATGTTTCCTCATGCCCTTGAACGCTTCCTTGCCAAGACTGCTGTCACATCTGAAACCCATGGTACAAGCTGGCTTCTTTGTCTTCAGTGTGATAAGAAATCAGCGGAGGACATGCTAGTGCATCTGCCTACATCCGATACACTTGTCTATTCTGCAAGAAGAAATACCTTTGTTCTACTCCGATGGGATTGCACATTCGCTGAATTGGAAAGAGTATTCAGTGATGGCGTGCCGGCAAAAATTGTGAGGGAAGAACGCTTCAAAGAGCTGAATGACTTCCTGCTGCAAGTAGAAGCATTGAGAAAGATATTCTCCCCAAAGCGTCTGCATGATTTGTTGAATCGATCGCCGGAAATGAAGATGGACGAACTGGTGTTGCACTGCATGTTCTCACTGTTACTTCTTCTGGTTCTGACGCTTTTGTTAACAGAAAGATCACACCCTCTGGATGACATTTTTTATGACGAGGGCTGTTTTGATGATAACTCTAATGATAAATGATCCTGACCCATTATTGTCTGAAATAAAACTCGAGGAAACGCAATAATTTGTTGTCTTGAATGAACATGGGAATTGAAAGTATCCATCACAGGGGAAGATTGTTCAGGAAACACTTTCCTAATTCGCGGATCATACCCGACAGTTTACAGAAAAAGGTTTCACTTAAACAGGAATTGGATTTTGCTACTCGTGCTCAGGGGTACTTCAGAGGGTGATTTCTCTGTGTGGATCGAGCACAATGGCAGACATATTTCCTGGGATTCACACCCTTCGACGCTTTCTCACCAGGAATACTGTACGGCATAACACTAGTGGCACAAACTGGCTTCTTTGTGTCCAGTCTGACTTGAAAACAGTCGAGGACCTGATGGCGAATCTGTCTGCACATCAGGTGATAGGAGGAAATGAGGCAGAAATGGAATATTGTGTCTACTCTGCGAGAAGATATACACAGACGATGGTTTATGTTCTACTGCAATGGGAGTGCTCGTTTTCTCAACTGGAAATGGCTTTCGGTGAAGGCTTGCTCGGAAGACTGATAAAGGATCATTGTTTCCATGCACTGAAGGACTTCCTTGTTGGAGCCAAAGGAACCAGCATAGGTGAATGGAGTACATTTTTCTCTGTAGAAGAGGTGGAATTCTCCCAAGAACTATTGAACGTGTTTGCAATAGAGTTGAAGATAAGCTCCACTGCAACGATGGTGGTTCTGTACCATGACTTGTTCAAGCTGTACGACAAAGAGCTCTGCCACAGACTGGGGATGTCGTTCACGGAGGAAGATGCGGACAGACTGTATCGGGACCACTATCGTAACTCCATTGCCTTCCGCAAGCATAACCACCAGTTATGCCTGGTGAATACAGCTGTAGAGATGAAGAAGTGCATTGTCGACTATGTGGATTACATGTTTGAAACTAATTGAGCTGTCAATAAAAATCGAAACAAAACAGTTGTGTCTTTGAATCAACAGTTGCTTATATGCTAATGATGTCACATGACATTTGCATATAAAGATGCCTCTGGGGTATATTATTCAGCTCTGCAGGTGACTAATTTGCATATTGTGTCACGTGACATCATCCAGGTATAAATATCACCCCTTGCATGAAAGAGAACTAAAATAGGATTTTGAAACTTTGACTCAAGGGTTCTTCAGTGGCCATCTCCTTTATCTGTGAGACGGAAAAATGGCATTTCCTAGACTTCTCAACACTGAAGCCATGTGCGAGTACAACTGTCGTGCTATGCGTGTTGTGTATTATGCCTTTGTTCTATTGCTAAACATCACCCTACGTCTGGTAGTACCTGTCATCGCCGTCGTAAAGCTGCTTATGGTAAGTAGAACAGGGTCCTTCACTTAGATGCTGGTATCCAGTTGTAATGTTCTTAACTTGACACTTGTGTAGCCATGTACAGCTCATGCCATTGCCATCATATTGGAGAGTCTACTCACCATTGATGCATCATAAAGATATCTGAGCCTCCTCCCCTGATGACTATTTTTATGTTTGCAGTTTGAGGCGTTCAAAATAGCGTTGGCGTGGTGGCTAGGGATGATGGGGGCCATCGTGTTGCTGTTCGTCGGCATGGCGTATGTCGTGACCTTCTACAACAAGGCTATCTGCACCATCCTCTGGTGGTTAAGTTTGGAAATTCCTCACCTTCCCGAGGGTAACCTGCCAGAAGATAGTAAGAGAGATACACATAATGTGTACATAGATTTGAAAGAGGTTGAATAAAACTAAATAAGAGAAAACTAAAATTTGATTTTGAAACTTTTACTTCAGTGACCATTTCTGTGAGACAGAAAAATGGCATTTCCTGGATTTCATGCCCTGCAACGCTTCCTCACCAAGACCGATGTAGAGCCTGAAACTAGTGCAACATACTGGCTTCTCTGCATTGAGTCTGACATGCAGACTGTGGAGGACTTGTTAGCAACCATTGAAGCAGATACACAACATCATGTATATCCTGCCAAAAAATATGCTGAGACATTAGTGTTCGTTGCACTTCAATGGGATTGCACATTTGCTCAACTGGAAACAGTGTTCGGTACTCCCTTGCTTGGAAAGGTCATTCAAAAACATAGCTTCCAGAAACTGAATAATTTTCTTCGGGGAGCCAAAGCAACCAAGGTAGAAGAATGGAGCACGGTTTTCTCCATAGAGAAAGTTAAATTTTCCCAAGATTCGTTGAACAGATTTGCAATAGAATTGGGGATAGATTCCATGTGTATTTTGGTGAATTTTTACAGTGAGTTGTCCCTGTTGTTTAACACCAGAATCTGCAACCGATTGTATGTATCAGTCACAGAGCAAGATGCAGACAGGTTGTTCAAAGACCACTTTCGTAATGCTTATGCATTCATGGGTCATAGCCGACAGTTGTGCTTTGCGAAGACTGCCGTGAAGATAGTAAGAGAGATACAGAGTGAACCCAATGTGTAGATTTGAAACTGGTTGAATAAAACTCAAAAACAAAATAGTTGTGTTTTGAAATTTTCATGCAAACTAAAATAGGATTTTGCAACTGTTACTCCGGGGGGGGGGGGGGGGACCTTTTCCTGCACTTTCCTGCACTTCACACTCTTCAAAGGTTTCTCTCTCTTATCCCTGTAAAGCCTCATACTCATGCAATATATTGGCTCCTCTGCATTGAGTCTGATGTACAGGTGGTGGAGGAGTTGTTAGCCACTGAACACAACATCATGTATATCTTGCAAAAAGATATGCTAGGAAAGTAGTTTTTGTTCTACTTCAATGGGATTGCACATTTGCTCAACTTGAAACTGGTGCTCCGTTGCTTGGAATAGTTGTCAAGGAGCCTTGCTTTCAAAAGCTGAAGGACTTTCTTCGGGGAGCAAAAGGAACCAATGTTGAGGAATGAAGCACTGTGTTCTCCACCAAAGAGACCAAGTTTTCTCAATTCCTGTTGAACAGATTTGCAATAGAATTGAGGAGAGATTCCATCTGTGATTTTGTGAATTTGCACAGTGAGTTATCCCTGTTGTTTAACCCCACCAGAATCTGCAGCCAAATGAATGTCACAGAGCAAGATGCATACAGGTTGTTCAAGGACCATTTTCTTAATTCTCGGGCATTCCAGGATCACAGCAGACGGTTTTGTTTTGCAAAGACCGCCATAGAGGTAAAACAGTGCGTTATTGACTGTGTAGAGAACAGCTTATGAATAAAACTCGAAACAAAAGAACTCTTGTACTTCCTTCTTAGGGAAAGGGGAAACCGTTTCACTGAAACTAAGATTGTATTTTGGAGCTCCTGCTCAAGGCTACTTCAGAGGGTGATACATCACTTTCCTTCTGGAATACACAATAATGGCAAACCTATTTCCTGGAATCCACATCCTTAAACGCTTTCTGGCTAAGACTGATGTTGTGTCTAATACCCATGCTAGAAATTGGCTGCTCTCTCTTGAGACTGATGTAAAAACGGTGGAGGACCTGTTGGTGACTGAATTTCATACTGTCAAACCAAAAGAAGAAGGGACACAATATTCTGTTTATTCTACCAAAAGATATGCAGAGACTATTGTGTTTGTTGCAATGAAACTTGACTGCAAGTTCGCACGATTGCAAAGATTATTCGGTGAAGGAGTGGGATTGCTCGGAAAAGTCATAAGACAGCCATCATTTTGCAGATTGCAGGGTTTTCTTAAGGGAGCCATGGGGACACAATTGGAAGAATGGGACATATTTCTCAACACAGACAGTACTAAGTTTTGTCAAGACTTATTGAATAATTTTGCAATGCAATTGAACATAAACTCCGGAGACACCTTGGTGGCCCTTTACTATCGGTTGCCTAGGCTGTTAGACATAGAATTATGCAGTCGATTGAAAGTTTCAATGACAGAGGAAGTTGCACAGAGGTTGATCAGGGAACACTCTAGTAATTCTGCTGCCTTCAGGAATGATAGCAAACTGTTTTGCTTTGCAAAGACTGCTATACAGACCAAGAAGTGCAATGTTGATTATGTGGACTACATGAAAGTGGAAAACCAAGAGATGCTCTGACTCTCCAGCACGAAAAGTGAGACTATAGTAGAACAGAAGACCAGGCAATGGCCAACTCTCAACCAATTCAGTATGCACAGTCATGTCAACAATGTTATGTGAAGGAAGAATAAAATATGTATCCTCATATGCATTCTTTGTTGTTTTTACATGATATGAATAATGTGAGGAATAAGACAACATGATACTAGAACATTGATTATCTGGTGATATGACATAATACAGGTGAATGCCAAAAATACAGCTAGCTATCTTGTATTACTGTATTGCAGTTGAGGTGTGAATGAAAGCAGAGAATTGAAACTGGGGAAACTGAGATCGTATTTTGCAACTCTTACTCGGGGGTACTTCAGTGATCAGAAATATGGTACAGCAAAATGGCATTTCCTGGACTTGACACCCTTCGACCATTTCTCTCTGACATTTGTGTAGGACCTCACACTCGTGCGAGACACTGGCTTGTCTGTCTCGAGTGTGACGTTCGAACGGTGGAGGAGTTGTTAACAGAACCACGATACAGTGTTTATCCTGCCAGAAGATGTGCCCAGGAAATGGTTTTCTTAGTACTGGAATGGGATTGCACCTCCATTCGACTGGAAACAGTGTTTGGTGCCCCCTTACTTGTAAGAGTCGCCAAGGAAGATTCCGTTCAGCAGCTGAAGGACTTTCTTCGTGGAGCAAAAGGAACCAATGTGGAGGAATGGAGCACGGTGTTCCCCACGGTAAAAAAAAGGTTCAACCTAGGCTTGTTGAACGAATTTGCAATGGACTTGAACATCGACTGCAGAGACAAGTTGGTGGCCTTATACTGTAGGTTACCTAGGCTGTTCGACCCTGAGTTCTGCCACCGAATGAAAATATCAATCACAGAGCAAGATGCAGAGAGGTTGTTCAGGGAACACCATGCCAATTCTATTGCATTCATGGGTGATAGCCGACAGTCACAGTTTGCAAAGCTTGCTATACAGACGCAGGAATTGAATGCGATGCATGATTGAAATAAAAGCATACCCCCCAAAAAAATTAACCCTTGTTGTTCCTTTGTGTGAAAACCATGAATAGAAATTGGTTGAGAAATAGAGCTACAGATGGAAGAAAAAGAAGTGTGCCCTTAAGAAATGTGAGCGTCACTAAAAGCATCAGAAGCCAAAATTCGATTCAGCAGACCACGTTTTTACCTGATGAGGGTTGGGTCAACATAGAAACAGACAGAGATGGATGCAAACTGGGACTTGGAGACAATGGTAATGCTGCAGAGAATCGAGGATATGACTGACTGCAACCATAATTCTAACAGCCAATTTCCTTTCTTGAAAACTGGATACCTTGTAGCCAAAAAAGTGCCAAGGAACGAAGCCGACCAACCAGATATACCGACTCCAATGACACAGTTCATTTTCGCTTTGCACAGGCAGTACGTGGAGTACTTTGTACTGGACGACTATGTGAATGGACGTTTTTACCTACTGTTCAAATACCAATCTTTCAATGACTATGACCGAAAAGGTGTTCTGCGAAAAGCATTAGACGTGGTGCTGACAGAAATGGAAAAACTGTACCCGATGGACAAGTTCTATGCTGTGATAGAAGAGATAGCTTGCATGCGTGTATTCATGAGAAACCTGTCTCGCTGCACCATAGTTCTACCCGCTGGATTTTTTCATCTGCAGAATGTCGAGAAGGTGACAGGGCACAGGGTCTTGTTTGAATTGTCTCCTTTTCAATACACCGAGAAATTCTGTTACACATATGTAGTCGAAGATGGAGAAAATTACATACAAACCGCAATAGCCAGATTCATTTCCATCATGGATCGTCATGGTATCGGCTATGTTGTAGTAGACGACCATGTTCAGAGTTACATATACTTGTATTTCGATGCAAGAGCAGTAAAAGAAGACAGCATTGTACTCAAAGAGTTTGATGCAGCATACCAGGTATACTCTAACAACAAAGGAGGACACTTTTTTTTTATCGATAAAATTGATTGCATGCGCTTAAGAGTGAAATACTGGTCCCCTGAGGCAAGAGTGCTGTCACCTGCTGGATTTGCTCATCTCCAGGACATGGAGAATCCTGACCCTCTACTGCCTATTAGCCGACTATGGACTACGCAAGCCTGTTTGCTCAAAAGTGGAGACACATCCACTGAAACAGCAAAACTGAAGTGCGGACAAGTGACCAAGAAGAGGAAGAAGAGACATGTTTAAGCATGGTTTTATTACTGTTATTTGACATGTAAAATTGTTTAATAAAAGTCGAAAACATTGAGAACTCATGTGTTATCTTTTCGTGGAGGGGAGTGAAATGAGGCCCAGAAAAAAAAACAGATGTAAATGTGAAAGCCAAAATTCGATTCAGCAGACTGTGTTTTTACCTGATGAGGGTCGAGTCAACATTTTTACCTGATGAGGGTCGAGTCAACATGTTAACGGCAAAGATGACGACACTTCCAGGATGGGACTTAGGGAAGGAGTACGAGACATTGGAAATGCTACAGAAAATCAAGAAGGTGACAGGCTACAGAGTGGGCCAGAATTTGTACAGCGATTTTCCTTTCAGGAAAACGGGATACCTGGTAGCCAAAAAAGAGCGAAGAAAGGAAGCCGGAGAACCAGATATACCGACTCCAATGATCAAATTCATTTCCGCTCTGCATACTCATTTCGTTAGGTACTTTCTACTGGATGACTATTTGACTGGACGTCTTTACCTACTTTTTAGCTACGCACCTGTAAAAAAATCAATGCTCGACCCAAAAGGCGTTACCCGCGAAACATTAGACGTGGTGCTGACAGAAATGGAAAAACTCTACCCGTGGGACAACTTCTACGCTGTGATAAAAGAGAGTGCTTGCATGCGTGTATTCATGAGAAACTTGTCCCGCGACACCATAGTTCTACCCGCTGGATATTTTCATCTGCAGAATATTGAGAAAGTGACAGGGCACAGGATGTCATTTGAGGAGGACAGCTTTCCTTTTCAATGCACCACGGAATTCACTTTGAAGTATGTAGTCGGCACAGAAGATGGAGAGAATTACATACCAACCGCAATAGCCAAATTCATTTCTATGATGGATCGTCATGGCATGGGCTACATCGTAGTAGAGGACCCTGTTCACAGTAAGCTATATTTATACATCGATAGAAAAGCAGTAGTAGGAGCCAGCATTCTGCGTAATGAGCTTGAGGCAGCATTGCAAGCAACCAGAGGAACGAATACATATTATTCCCCTGACTGCATGCGTGCGAGGGTGAAATACTGGTCCCCTGAGGCAAGAGTGCTATCACCTGCTGGATTTGCTCATCTCCAGGACATGGAGAATACCAACCCTCTACTTCTTCTTAGCCGACTATGGACTACACAAGCCTGTTTGCTCAAAAGTGGAGATTCTGACAGATCCACTGAAACAGCAAAACTGAAGTGCGGACACGTGAGCAAGAAGAGGAAGAAAAGGCATGTTTAAGCACGGTCTCTTTACTGTTATTTGACATGTAAAATTGTTTAATAAAAGTCGAAAAACATTGAGAACTCATGTGTTATCTCTTCGTGGCTTATTTTGCGAAAGTCTGACAGCAAAACTGAAGTGCGATCACCTGACCAAGAAGAGGAAGAAGAGACGTCTTTTAGACGTTTAAATCTGTCAGGGCATTACTCGTATTATAACACTGTCTTTTAATAAAAGTGGAAAACAAGCTTTTTTTTTCATTTTTCTTTTTTTGGAGGGGAGTAAAATGAGGCCCAGAATGAAACCATAAATGTGGATGCTCTGCCAGAGTAACCTCTCTCAAGAAACTCACACAGTGTTACTCACACAGAGGATCACACTTAGTATGGGGCCTTGAGAAGGGTGTGTCCCTTTCTCGTCCAAACATGAAAAAAAACCATTATGAGTCCTTTTCTGGTCCAAACATGGCATTATGAGTGGGATTAGAAGGGTGACACTCTCTGGTGCCTCTCCACCCGAAGTTATTGGAACTGTAGCACTTGGTGCCTGGGCCGGTGGTTTGAACAGGTATAGGAGGGAGTATCTGACATGAGTGAAACGGGAAGGGGAGTGTCGGAAGGCATGATCTAGCATATGGGTAACTGAATGAAGAAAGGTTTCTCTGCTGAGCAGACCAACCCTACACCATGGATGCAGTCAACATTGTTTCTGTTATCATTGCTGTCATTGCCTTTGCTATCATTGGGGAAAAAACATGATTGAAATAAACAACACAAGTGTTCTCTTGTTCATACATTTGAAAACGTAATACATGAACAGAAGAAAAATTGTCTGCCCAGACCCGGGATCGAACCGGGAACCTTCAGATCTTCAGTCTAACGCTCTCCCAACTGAGCTATCGAGGCAGAGTCATGAGAGGAGGACAAAATATAATACATGGAAGGGGAGAGCATCTGGTTATATGTTAATGGGGACATCAAAGTAATTTGCATATAATTTACAGGCTGTCAGGTGCATAGGCACTGTGTCACATGGTATGCTGCGCCATTTGGTTCGTGCTCAGTCTCTGCCCACACAGACATCTCAGGTTACACAGGCACTGTGTCACGTGGTATGCTGCACCATTTGGTTTGTGCTCAGTCTCTGTCTACACAGACATCTCAGGTTACACAGGTACTGTGTCACGTGGTATGATGCACCATTTGGTTTGTGCTCAGTCTCTGTCTATACAGACATCTCAGGTTACACAGGTACTGTGTCACGTGGTATGATGCACCATTTGGTTTGTGCTCAGTCTCTGCCTACACAGACATCTCAGGTTACACGGGCACTGAGTCACGTGGTATGCTGCATGATTTGGTTTGTGCCCAGTCTCTGCCCACACAGACATCTCAGGCGACACGGGCACTGAGTCACGTGGTATGATGCACCATTTGGTTTGTGCTCAGTCTCGGCCCACACAGACATCTCAGGCTACAAAGGCACTGTGTCAGGTGGTATGCTGCACCATTTGGTTTGTGCTCAGTCTCGGCCCACACAGACATCTCAGGCGACATGGGCACTGAGTCACGTGGTATGCTGCACGATTTGGTTTGTGCTCAGTCTCGGCCCACACAGACATCTCAGGCTACAAAGGCACTGAGTCACGTGGTATGATGCACGATTTTGGATTGTGCTCAGTCTCGGCCCACACAGACATCTCAGGCTACAAAGGCACTGAGTCACGTGATATAATGCACGATTTGGATTGTGCTCAGTCTCGGCCCACACAGACATCTCAGGCTACAAAGGCACTGAGTCACGTGGTATGCTGCACCATTTGGTTCGTGCTCAGTCTAGGCCCACACAGACATCTCAGGCTACAAAGGCACTGAGTCACGTGGTATGCTGCACCATTTGGCTTGTGCTCAGTCTCAGCCTACACAGACATCTCAGGCTACAAGGGCACTGAGTCAGGTGGTATGATGCACCATTTGGTTCGAAACCATGCCCAGAAATAAAAAACGAGGTCTCAAATCGATGGCAATTGTTGCCATAGTCGATGCTTGTAGCCAACAATTAAAACAGGTTTTAAACGAGGTCTCATTTCGTTGCCAATATTACCTGTGGTTGACGATTGTACGCGTATGTCAATGTAAGTGAGGGCCAGATTTTGCCAAATCACCACGTCACAGCCTGTTCTAGTGCACCATCTGTCAAATCACTGAAAAAACCAGGTCCTCCTGGCCATTAAGTGTGATCCTCTGTGTGAGTAACACTGTGTGAGTTTCTTGAGAGAGGTTACTCTGGCAGAGCATCCACATTTATGGTTTCATTCTGGGCCTCATTTTACTCCCCTCCAAAAAAAGAAAAATGAAAAAAAAAGCTGTGTTGCTCCAAAGACTATGGGAATTTTACTTTCAGATTGGTGCATTCTGAAAGCATATTGCTCCAGGAAAAGTTTGGAATTCCAACTTGAAATTGGTATACTCTGAGGGGTTTGTGCATAGATGCAAGAAAAAAATGAAAAGCCATTGTTAGATGGGCCTACGCTGAGGGGTTTAGGGGAAGCCTGTGAAATCTATTGAAATGGTCTTAATTTTAGTTCTAATTGGAATATTTACTAAATTCTTTCAGTTTTAGAAAGCCCAGACCTTTCCTAATGTCCCTGTCGCATTTTCCAAGACCCCTGTCGCACATTTTTTGCGACATTGCGACAGCTGCCCAGCCCTGATTTGCCATGTGCTAATTGCCATTTGCTGAATGTAGATATTTGCTAATTGCCATTTGCTGAATCTAAATATTTGCTAATTGTCATATGCCATTTGCTGTTTGCCAGTTGCCAATTGTAAGCTAGTAATCAGTTGCTATTTGCTAGTCTCAGCTTACAGTTAGGTCTAGGCCCAGACTATGTCTAGGCCTACAGTAGGTCTACATACCTTGTATGGAATTTATCCAAAATAAAGCATATTTATTTCATTCAAGCTAGCCTTTCTAGCCTAAAATATACTACATAAGGGGTGATCCATTAAGTATGTCACGCTTTTTTTGGCCATTTTGAAGACCCCCCCACCCCCATGTCACACTTTGTCACACTTTCCCAAACACCCCCTAGAAAAGTATGTCACAAATCTGCTGACACCCCCCCCCCCCCCTTAGTACCGTATCATATAAAAGACCATACACATATTGTGATAAGCAGTGCAATAAGGCCTATCATTATATTGAATATAGATTGAAACCCAGGTTTAATACAATTCTAAAGATTAGTACTAAAGTGTTGAAAGTATGACATTAGATATCAGTCAAATCCTTCAAGTCCTCCTAGACAGGAAAGTAATGGATTTATCTACTAGAACCCTTTCAGATTACAACTGTTCAAAAAGGCATTAACAAAATCACACGATCGGTGGCACCTTAGATTTTTGTGGCCTCTATCCATGGATTCTTGTCTGGTTTCACAGGAATATATAAGGTGTGCTTGAACTGCTAACTGAGGAGGGGGCCTCAATTTTATTTCAACATGGGTGTGCGGCTGGCCCTCCAGCTACCCTTTTCCTTGGTGAGGGAGAAAAGTGACCCCTAGCGCAGTGCCTAAGTTTAAAGGTGCTGGTGCACCTAAGTCACTAGTGCTGCTCACATTGACACCCCCTCTTGTGGGTGATTCAGATACTAAGGTTATCACCGGTTACACAATCTTAGTTCAATGTCCAGGCAGAAGACGAAAGGTATCTACAATTATTCTGCTCAGCAGGGGTCACAGCAGGTGGTATCTGACCCCAAAATCCATGTGAGCAGCTCATACCTCCTGCTGTGAGGAGGTGTCATAAGGAGTGTGTGGGTTACATCTACAAAGAGATGGACAGATTACAATGTGTCTATATTATGTAATGTTATGATTTAACACATATAGCCAACAAAATAGCCAAGATATGGTCAAGGGGGCAGAAGACAACCCTGGAGGAGGGGGAAAGTCTGGACCAGACCTGGAGGGGTTTGGTTTCTTGATTATATAAGGCCAGCTAGTGGCCACACCGTTAACAACTATAGGGGCTGGGTGCACCAGCCGCTTTAAGCAGATTCTCTGAGGAGTGAGCCTTGGTAAAAGGCATTTTAGTCAAAAGTGACCTTGATTGCAAGTTATTTTGGTGAGAACTCCAAAGTGACCTTTGTTTTGACAGGTTTTGTTGAAATCTCTGAAAAGTGACCCTTGGTGAGGGAGACTTTGCTGAAAATTGACCCTTGGTGAGGGGGGTTCTTGTGAAAAGTGATAATTGTAAGGGATTCTGGTGAAAAGCAGACCCTTGGTGATGGGGATTCTGGTGAAAAGTGATACTTGGTGAGGGGGTTCTGGTAAAAAGTGGACCCTTGGTAGGCCTATTTAAAGGGGGATCTTGCTCAAAATGTAGCCTTTGCCAGCTGTACACCCATCTATATAAAATATACAACCCCCCCAGGCACTGCTATCCTTTCCTCTGATGTTGGAAGACCTGTGGTACCCACATACTGTTTCAAGTAGCACACATGAGATTATGATGCTGCTTAGTGGCAATGCATAATTATATACAGCAGTGCAGCATTTATTTAATATATGGTTTTAAAAATATCTGAAAGTGTGACGTCACACAATCCTATACACCCCCCCACCCCCTTGTCACACTTTGTCACAGAAAAAAAAGACCCCCCCACCCCTTCGGGCGTGACATACTAAATGGATCACCCCTAAAGGGTATTTAATTGATAGGTACTATGTGCCTCCTATAGGTCAGATGGACAGCCTAGACTTAGGCTAGACTGCTGACCTCAGAATAGGCAACTGGCAATTTCGCTATACTAGCAAATGGCAATTCTAACTGTGAAGTAGCAATATAGCAACATGAAAACTGTCAATTGACAAAATTTTCATTGACAAATGGCAAATGGCAATTGACAAATGGCAATCAGCAAATGGCAATTGACAAATGCCAATATTGCTGATTGATGGCCACATTGAGCAATTGGCAACCTTTTCTGGCAATTGGCACCCTCAAACCAGCAAATGGCACCCTCAAACCAGCAAATGGCAATTGGCAACCAGCAAATGGCAATTGGCAATTAGCAAATGGCACAATGTCGCACCGGCCTTCCATACTGGTCTACCCAATCACACAAATATCCCAGAGTAACCCCCCCTAAAGAAGGGGATACCCGTGCAGAGATTCTCCGACGTCATCTTTGCTCCCGCCCACTGATTGGTTGGCTATTTCGGGCACCTGCAGGGACAGAGGCTCGTAAGGAGGACCAGGTCACAAAACCATACTTTGACGCTATGCACGCATTTATTTGAATAACTCAGAAACAACGCGCCTAACATACATGCAGAATAAGTCTTGATAATTGGCACTTGTTTCATGTTGATGTTCCATTGATAGCGAGGATTAAACCGACTTTGTAAAACTGAAGTTGACCGGCATTTGGTTGTCGGAAACAGACCAGTGTCTATTTCCCTTACGGATGTACCTGTGGCCTTAAGTCTATGGGCGTATATCACTGTGAGAGACGAAGGGCTGTTCACCGGCCACCAAGAGAAGTAGACAGGGCTGTCACCATCCTTGGACTTTACATCGACACAGGTCGTTCATCATCGTACGAGACTTATGCACCAACAAAGGAGGACGATACGTTTTGTTTCTCCGTAGTGGAACGGGCGTGGTGACGCTGGGAAGACAGACGGATTCAACATGACAGAGTACAAGCTGGTGGTTGTTGGAGGTAGGTGAAACAACGTTCCCAACAACTAGACCCAAAGCTTCCTTACCTCCCTCTCTCCTCCCTTGGTCTCTCCCCGTCCCTCGCTACTGGGTCAACTGCATCCCTCCCCGGACCGACATGGTTTTGACACAGATCTCACGGATCTGATCCAAGGTGCCCCGGCCCCTTTAGTTCCCCGTCCCGGAGGAGAGAATGGGACATGAAAGTTGAAGGCTGCTGCGAGTTTACACTGATCCGTCACTCACACAAAGTCATAGACGGACGCGTCGACACTGCTGTCAACATTTGTAGGGGCATTACCCTACTAGGAGTAGGAGTCTAGGTGACACCACTGACTCAGGGACTGTCACTGGCGGATCTGAGAGTGATCCCCTTGTGGCATTGATGACTTCCATAGGTGTGTGGCGTACATCTTGTCATGTTGACCCGGATCTTCATATATGTAGTGTAGGCCTATTCAGGCTATTGTCAGATGTGTCCTACTACTATAAAGTACTGCCAGTTAGGGAGTGCTCATTTTTTAACAACAGGGGGGGGGGTAAAAAATTTGGACCCCTTGACCGGGGGGGGGGGGGTAAAAAATTTAGACCCCTCTGGGGGGGGGTGAAAAAAATTCAACCTGTTTTGAGGGAAAAAGCCCGTGCGTTACTATGCTACAAAGGGGCGCGAACGCGCGCGAATTTGGGCCTGCCGGGGGGGGGGGTAAAAAATTTCGACCCCTCTAGCGGGGGGGGTGAAAAAATTTCGCGCGCTCCGCGCGAAATCTCACCACCCCCCCCCCCCTGTTGTTAAAAAATTAGCACTCCCTTACTACTGGCACTGGTGGTAGCCTGAGCCCTGAGATGAACCTAGTCCTAGGGCTAGGCTATAGGCTAGTCTATATTAATATATATTAGGGAGGATTCATTATTTATGGCAGGGGTGGGGGTGAGCGTTTGGCAAATCGAATACGTCAAAAATAATTGCCCCCCCCCTCAGAATAGGTTGGAAATAAAATTAAAAGCCCCCCCCCCTCGGAATAGGTTAAGAAAAAAGGGCCCCCCCCCCCTCACTCTGGATCGTTTTCAACTTCATTACGAAAATGATGTTGGTGTATACTTATTGTATGCATTTAATCCTGGGAACTTTTTTACCTACAAATTACTACCTTGCAATAAATACTAGGGATGTCATTGGTATCGAATTTTATAGGTTATCAGTTATTCACTATTTTGGTGTCAATATAGCAATATATCAGTTATTCACTATTAAAATATGAGAGGTAGATTAGGGCACTTTTTGAAAAAATAATTAGGGGTATGGACACTTTAAAAAATTCTCAAGTACACAGGGACACCTTTAAAAATACTGAAGTATGGACAACGACATTTTAAATAAGATAAAATTTGGTCTTTCACCTTTTATTACCTAAATACCTTAATAATAGTCCGATTTACATGCAGTAAAAACTCACATGTAGCTAAAAGAAAATCCAACATGGCGGCGTATCGATACCCATCGTTTGTCGATTTGGTTATCAGATACATAAAAAATAGCGATGTATCGATACCTATGATACCAATGACATCCCTAATAAATACATACATTTGTAAGGTGTTTCAATGTAAACGTCTCATGATACTTGCTGGTGAGTGATAATAGTCAAACCTCAGACACTCGATCACCGTTTTTCGACTTACATACCGTTGAGTTTAAGGCCCTCAGTGCTTATAAATTGGAAGCTCCCGTACCCTCAGTGCTTACATGAGGCCGACATTTTTTTGAAGACTGACAAAACGGTGGGCTATTCTGAGTGTCAAAAGTGATGCTGTGAGAAATTTGCTGGGAGTTTGAGAAAAAAAATTGAAATTTTTGAAAATATTGACATAATTTGGTAGAACATAACACAGGCTGTAACCAATATTTGGGACATTTCAACGTACTAAATTCGCTACATTTTTAGGAATACCCCTTTAAAAAAAAGCCCCCCCCCAAGAATAGGGTAAAAAAATACCCTTTGAATACCCCTAAAAATTTTGCCCCCCCCCCCTCAAATGCTCACCCCCACCCCGCCCATGAATAATGAACCCTCCCTTAGCCTATAGTAATGAACTTAATGCTATAGGCTAGTACGGTATAGCCTACAGGCCTCTCAAAGGGAATGATCATTTATCGTTTACTGGAGGAATTTGATTTCTTTTTTTTTAGTGGCGGGGGGGGGGGGACTTGAAAATGCTGACCCCTCTTTACAGGACGGTGGAGGTGTAGGTAGATTGACACTTCTAACCAGTACCAGCGGTAGAACAAGAAGACATGGGCCTTTAGGTTAAGTAAGTCATTCAGCCAATGTGGCAGAGTAGCTTATTAGATGGAAGTACCAGTATTTACTCTACAGCCTAACGCTTACAGCTACATGCCCCTCAATGTATTCGAACATTTACCATCCACAGGACATTCCAAATGCGCCAGAACAAATATAATCCTAGCTTTGTTTCATGTCAGCTCATAAACAGTCCCTATCTCTCACATACATTTGCAAGAGAGGGACCCTTTGTAAGATTGAAGAAACATTTGGGAATAACGGAGATATAACGTAAAAACATTGACTCTAAATTTTCAAGTGCAGGTGTAAATATTCAAACAAATATGGTAAGATGAATATCATTATAATATGGGTTTAAAAGGTCAGCAAAACGTCATTAGTGAGAAAAGATCAGTGACCTAATTATTGAGTAATGACATAAGTGACATATTTGCTTAATCATTGGACTGTCACCATGCTCTCATTCTCATGAGATACATTGAATAAGCCAAAAAAATCTTAATTTGCAATAAAGTGTGACTGACCTCATTATTGATAGATGACCTAATTACTTATAATTTTATAACAGCACGGTCACACTATTATGACATGGATTTAAAAGGTTAGAAAAACCTTTGATTTGCAATAAAAATGACCTGATTATTAGATTATGCTGGCATTGTTAGGGGCATTTTACTTTAATATGAATGCCAATTCTCACTTTGATACCTTTGTTGGTAAAGAATGTGTGATTTAGGAACTGGGCAAAAGTATTTGTAAGATAGGGGTCTGGCCTATGTAGTATTGGACAAATGGTTTTGTAAGATGGGGGCTTTTTACCAGATAGGGGCCTGATATGGTCCCTATCTGACAAAAAGGATCAGTTTGTACGATAGGGGCCGTTTGTAAGATAGGGGCCTCACATTCCTCCCACCACTCTTTCTTGCTGCTGAAATTAAAACAGTTATGCACTATATTGACATGTTGGCAGCAATATACGTTTGCTGGACACTGTGGAGTGCCTTTTTGGAAACAGGATTGACCATGTCGAGGGGCTGGCAGTGATAACATAGGCTAGCTGAGAACAACACCTTATTTATTGCCACTATAGGATCCCCATGTAGCTGCTTTCTGGTGCGGTCGGGCCAGATGCGTCGGACTAGGTGTAGGTGGGTGTTATTACTGGACATCGATTCTCTCTCTTTGTAGCTCTATAGTGATCGATGCCCAGTTTTATACTTCAGACCAGTGGCTCATTTTGGCAGTTTTTTGCCTCACAGATTGCTTCTAGGGCAAAATCCTGACTAGGTGCCAATATATTCTCTATGCCAATGTGTAATATGAGGGTAGAAAACACTGGAACCTCAGTTAGAAAAAATCCTACTGAACAGTTTTTGAGAAAATTAGGGTTTTGTTGCATATTTTTGGTGTTTTTAGTACATTTCCTACATAAACCGTGAACGCCAGCATTTCTCACTTTTCAGGTGTTTAGAATCAGAATTTGACTTTTTTTTATTCGCAGTAGGATTTCTGAGTATCGAGCCATTCTAGAAAAGCTATTCTTTGGAAAAAATACTAAGTATTTCTTGATGATTTTCGTTGCACAAATTTAGGGTTGTAATATAAAAACTGCATTGTCATCCAATCAAAGTGTTTATGCACTGTTGATGGTCACCCCCTCCCACCCTCTTCACTCTGCATTGAAGGAGAACAGGCAGGGGAGGTACACTTATCCATATATAGCTGTTGACCTGATTGCTGGGTGCATTTTCAATTTATGGGGTGCCAACTGTTCATGAAAGAAAAATCGAATAGAATATTTTTTTTTTGTTAGTATCAGATTAATGTAACTACAATTCGTGATAGCACTTAAAGCATTGTATTTGCATTAATATGAATGGTAGCCACCTTATGGGGTGCCAACTATTCATGAAAGAAAAATCGATAAGAATTTGTTTTTTATTAGCATCAAATTGATGCAACTATAATTCGAGATTGCATTTCAAGCATCGGGGCATTCAATGAATGGTAGTCATCTTAAATATATGGGGTGCCAACTGTTAATGAATTTAAAAAAAAAGAATAGAATTAGTTTTTTTTATTAGTATCAGATTAATGCAACTACAAATCGTGATTGTACTTAAAGCATTGTGGCATGCAATGACTGGTAACCACCTTGAATGTATGGGGTGCCAACTGTTCATGAAAGAAAGAAAAAGAAAGTTGTTTTTTTAGAATCAAATTAATTCAACTGCAATTCAAGATTACATTTAAGCATGGTGGCATTCAATGACTGGTGGCCATCTTGAACCTATGGGGTGCCAACTCTTCATGAAAAAAACAACTAAATTGGATTTTTTTAACAGTATAAAATTAATGCAACTACATTTCAAGATTGCATTTAAAGCATTGTGGCCTTCAATGAATGGTGGCCATCCTAAACCTATGGGGTGCCAACTGTGTTTGAAAAAGGTATCAAATAGGCATTTTCTTATAATAGATATCAAATTAATGCAACTACAATTCTTGTTTGCACTGAAAGCATTGTGGCATTTAATAAATGGTAGCCATCTTGAATGGGTTGAATGAAGGAAAAATCAAATAGGATTTGTTTTTTTGATCAAATCAATGCAACTACAAGTCAAGATTGCATTTCAAGCATCGGGACATTCAATGAGTGATAGCCATCTTGAATCTATGGGATGCCAACTGTTCATGAAAAAAAAATAGAATAGATTTTTACTTATTAGTATCAAATTACTGCAACTGCAATTCGAGATTACATTAAAAGCATGGTGGCATTCAATGAATGGTTGCAATCTTGAATTTTGAAATGAACATACACACAGACATATTCATAGGCATGAACATGGTGTTCTCCTTCATTATAGATATTCCACGATTTCTACTTCTACTAAATATAGCTTTCTGTTAGAAGGATTCTGTTACATGGATGTCGATGTCCAGTTTTAGATATATATCCATATAGTGCATTGGAGTGCTATAATGTTGGACCGCTGTATATTTTAAAATGTTTCAAATATATTTGCTCCTTTTTAAGGGACGATCATTTATTAATAATTCAATTTCAATTTACTTTATACACATTCCCATGGGTAAAGGAAAGGAGAAATTTATAATAAGCCTATATGATATACAGTAAAATCTCGTTATAAGGAGCACCTTTTGGCAGGGCAAATTTGCTCCTTATAACCAACCTTCCTTGTAACCGATTTTGGTTACAACAAACAGATTTTTCTTTGTCCCGATTTCCCCCATATATTTCTATAGTAAACTAATTTGGTTACAACAATATACTATTTTTACATATTATATAGAGATCAAATCAACATTTTCTGAAGGTAGTGTAATGTGATTTACTCTATAAATGTAAAGACAAAATTGTAATTATTAGAAAACCCATATAGAAAGAGTTTTCTTAGTGGTGAGAGGTAGGAGTAGGTTGCCAGATGTGGGAGGCCGGGTGACTGTAGGAGGTGTAGGGATTCTTTACCAGCCACCCCCCCCCCCCCCCCCCCCTTTGTGTGGCCTTTGGAGGAGTGGGCGACTGTAGGAGGTGTAGGGCTTCTTTACCAGGCCTCCCCCCACCCTCTGTGTGGCTGTGGGAGGTGGTGAGCGACTGTAGGAGGTGTAGGGCTTCTTTACCAGCCCATACCACCCCCCTTTGTGCGGCTGTGGGAGGTGGTGGGGGACTGTAGGAGGTGTAGGCCTTCTTTACCAGCCCACCCCCCCCCCTTTGTGCGGCTGTGCGAGGTAGTGGGGGACTGTGGGAGGTGTAGGGCTTCTTTACCATTTTAATACCAGGCCTCCCCCGCCCTGTGTGTGGCTGTGGGAGGTGGTGGGCGACTGTAGGAGGTGTAGGGCTTCTTTACCAGGCCTCCTCTGCCCTCACTTTGAAAGATACCTCCTCCTTATAAACGATTTTTGGCTAGAAATGCTCGTTCTAACAGGGTTTTTATACTATAGAAAAGTATAGGAAAAATTCTGGCAAAGCAAATTTGCTCCTTATAACGGTCTGCTCCTTATAACCGTCCTCCTTATAACGAGATTTCACTGTACCACACCATGACCAACCCCCCCCCCCCCCCCCCGCCCAACTAATCTATTAGAATGTTGTGAATATTGGTGATGTAATCCCAGCCCTAAGATAAGATCAAGCTGTCGCACGTTCGGACCTATCGCTGTATCAGAGAATCAGGAAGCTAAGTAGGCAACTCAGGTAGACTAGTCCGTCACTTAACACCTGTTTCGTTACCCATGTGGGCTACATGTGCGTGACCGTTTGTTTAGAGTGATACATGAAAATAGAAAATTGTGGTATTGTAAAGGGATTGAGTCATTCATTAACAGCTGGGCGGAGGGGGGGGGGGCTTGTTTTCTGACAGTGACCACCCCCACTGAAAAGCTATATTGAATGTTGGATCCCCCCTGCCCCCACTCTCAAAATCAGTACCGTAGTGGTGAATTACTGATTTTGAGAAATGGCTTCGCGGAAATGTTCATCTCAGGCCTAAGTAATGTAAGAAAGTTATTCATGTAAATGTTGTATAGGTAATCATGTAATGTTAAAACGCTAAATTTTCCATCTTGAATTTGGTGGACATATTAGAAGTATGCTACTTGTTCATAAAATAACCATGATCTCTTTAAAACAGGTCCATATTATGATATTTACACATTTTGTATCTGACTTTCAACGTCATCACTGCTTTGGCACCTGCTACCAAACCACCCACGTAATAATCCCTTCTTACTACCCTCCCCTTACCATGTACCCAAGTTAATCCCTTAGTACTACATGCACTTGAAGATCAGCTGAGGCCCCCAATGTGCATGACCTCGTTAGCTGTGGGGGACCAGCTGCTGGCTGCTACATAGCATGCTCTACCTGCTATCCCATGTGCCGATTGTACATAGGTATGTTCAATAAAGCACATCGTCCACTAAATTAAATTCCATGCAGTTACCGAAAGGTGTCATGCATATATGAATAATCCAGGTGTCGAGTCTATGGGTCAGACAAGTGGATACTTTGGCTACGGTGCCTTCTGTCTACAGCAGTCCTTACTCATATTCAACTGTCCACTAGTAAAACCCCCAAACGGCCCTATCCACCCACTATCCTATCCCATCTCCTAGCTACCACCAGGTGTGTCCTTGGGACTGGGGGATCCCTGAGTTGTAAGTGCCAGCTTTATGGTACACATGGACCCACCAGTGCTCAGTAATGAATAGAAAGAACCAGAGAATAGTACCTCAGAGCCTATCAATGTGTAAAGTACCATCTTCCCAAGTCCACAGACCTGCAACAACTTAAGAAGCTTTCCTTTATTATGGGTCTGAACCATTAAATTCGACAAGGAAAACAAGTTGTAACATGACATACAGGATATTTCTTATATTCAACATCATGGGTATCGACCCCTAAAATCGACATGGCGACATGGCCATTTCTTAAAATCGACATGGCGACATGGCCATTTCTTAAAATCGACATGGGACATGGCCAGTTAAGTGACATGTGACATGGTCATTTCTTAAAATCGACATGCGACATGGGGCTTAGTGACATGAATAAAAATTTCCCATTTGCTGTAAAATATGCTACCCAAATCTTTCTTCAAATTTCGTCCTTGTGGGTAGCCAAATTCCAAAATTTTCCGGGGCCTGCGGCCCCATTGTGACAATTATAGTGCCCCTGCATTTTCCCCTTAGTGACACTAGTGACATGGCTTTTTCCTTAGTGACATGTGACATGGCCATTTCTTAAAATCGACATGCGACATGGGGACCCCCCCATCTACCCCCCCAACATCGGACATGATGGCTTTTGAGTTCGACATGTGACAGGGGGCCCACCCCTATATTTTACTACTTAGTATCATACACCAGTGTAATACTTGCAATCATATATGCAAAGTAGGATGTATAAGCCAAGTTAAGAGTGTCTCATTTATGATTGAGTGTGATACTATTATATAAATAAGGATGGCCTATTGTTGAGAGTACCGTATACGTATATATGACCAACTATTATGCACTGTGTAATGGCAAATAGTTGTTGACCTGGAGAGAACAGCTACGGGAGGAGAGGGGGATCTTTGTTGTGAAATCTCCATGACTTGACACACTTTCCTCTCTGGTGTAGACTGCCAAGGGATGGGTGTCTGCTGTATTGAGTGTAGGGTGATCCTGCAGTGTGTGCACCCCATGGTGGAGTAATGGTAGTGTCGCTTCTTGGAGGGCTCCTCCAGGGCTTTCAAGACCACCGGGACCCCCCCCCCCCCCCTCAAGAAGAAGTACCAGAAGGGGTAAGGAAGGTGGTGGGGGGGGGGGGGGGTGTCATTCACGCTGCTAGCTACCATACCACAGCACGTCGGGGAGGAGGAGGTTGACTCATTCCTCCTCAGTAACCCCACCCCCCATCTATCCCCCCCCCCCCCCCCCCAAGGGTAACTACACACGGGAGAGTGGTACACATCGTACCACGTAGGTATCAACAGGCTGAGGGGACCTGCTCCTTTTTGTAGTCGCTCTACAATATGTATCTACAAAATAGGTCTCAGCCATAGTTGTCATTAAATCAGGAAACGTTCACGGATGATGTCACCAAGTTTATAGTTCAGCATTCTACACCCCAGATACAGGCCCGGCCGATCGCTGCATGTACTTTTGGTAGGCTTCCCTTCTACCAAATTTCAAGATCTTTTTCAAGATCCCTCTATTTTGGGGTTCTGCTGTGCAATGTAGAGCCCTGGTATAAACGATTCGTCACATGTACTATGTAGCCACTAAGCCACATATATGACATAATGTCTGATGAGTATCTCCCAACGTCTTACAGTTTAACCCCAGATGTAAAGATATACATTAATACATTTTTGTATGTGGGTGTACACAAACTAAACACTCTGCCGTCCTGACGTCACCAGCTTCAGCCCGTGTAGTGACGTCAGTAATTGGCCTCTCGGGAATGACGTCAAAGGGGTGCCGGGGGGAACCCCCAGACGTTGGTCATACTAATATACCAATAATAGGCTGGATCTGTCCCTCCCCCTGGCACAGGGCCTGCCTGTCTGCTTGTAACAAGAAACAGCACGCGTGCTATATCCCTCACTAACGTGTGACTAACGCTATCTTCCCGAAAGGTCTACGTGTAGCTAAGGCAACAGCAAAGACGAACAGCGACGTCTGCAGTGTGGTAATGATGATAGGAAATGATTATTTGGCCGATTATTGGCTACTCACGACTGTGTCTTTAGTGTTAATAGAATGTTCCGACCGACACAGGTGTCGTAGCTTTCAAACAGATGAGACGCCCAGCATTGACAAGGACTTTATAGCTACATTTATAGTAGATATGTTCGACAAATCCCTGTGTCTGTGACTCACAAACAGAATAAGTGCCAGTGCACAACTTTTATTTGAAAGTTGCACTTCAGAATGAGACATTCATGGTGTGTGAAGTCAGATGTAACAATGTGATAGAAACCATCGCCTTTAGAAGGTGCATGAGGTGACAAGTGAACCCATGGCTATAGTACTGTGCACATTATTAGTAATTGTAGTATGCGGACACAGGAGGAGGGTCTGTCTGACATGCAGGGTCATATCCTCCTGTTGGTGAAGTCACTGTATTATCCCCACCAGGAGACAATAGACGCCTTGTCCCCAACCACACATGTAAACAAATCACTGGGCACTGAATCATGTATACAAACAATGGCGATCAGGGACAGAGAAGAACAGACATGGGAGGAGGAGGTAGAGAGTCTTTTTAATAGCGGCAAACAGACAGGTAGACGATGGATAGACCAAAAGAAGAAGAAGATCTGCACAGACCAACGAGTTCGTGCATGATATATTGTGTGTGTGTGTGGGGGGGGGGGGGGGGGGTTGCTCCAGGGGGCGGTGTTGTGTGTATATATCATTGTATATGTATACACGGACACAGGAGGAGTCACCTCAGGACCCCGGCTGGTGCTAGCTGCATACATGAATAAGGCACTCGCCTGTTGAGGTGATCATTACAAAGGTAAATACATGTCGGTACCTGCTCCATGAGGGCTTACATCAACCGGCTGCAAACAGGAGCACCCAGAGACACCCAGAGACACCCAGCCATCCCTCATCTCTCTACTATATAACACGGTTTTTGCTTGTTTTAACTGTTGACTCATGCATTGTGTGTAGCATAAATTAGTACACATCTTAATGCAGAGGTCGAGGATGGGAATAGGTGTGCGGGTTTCCTACTTTTAACACTGGTCGAGCGATCACAGTTGAGTTGTGACCATGTCCAATAAGGGATATATTGACCAAACTGACCTAATATGCAAGGTTCTTTCCTTCCTAGACTCCGATTGCATATACCTTAGTCCTACGCCTACCCCCTTCTCTGTTGCCATAGTGACTGACTAGCCATATTTGTTAGCACCAAGAATGAATCATAATGGTTGTGATACCCCCTTCCCCCCTCCTCCATAACATCAGGCCCAAACTTTAGGAGTCTGTGCAGACAAGGTATTTACTCCTAATATTTCCCTTTCCTTTTTGCAGAGTTGGGGGTACATGTACCGGTATTATATATGTATAACTAAACCTTATCCATTTTGTCCATGTGCAAAAGCCTTCTTGGATAACCTGTTGTGCAGAGAGTGTATACAGGAATATTAAGGTCTATGTTGACTACATTATCCCTGATAGAGATAATGAATCACTGTGTGAGCATTGCCTCAGGGGTATCCATATTATGACCATGCGGCCAGTGGTAGCAGGCAGTACTGGTGTTCAGGTGAACAACAAGACCATGTTACTGTAGACACCAACCCAGTACTGAGTGGTGTCCATGTAAACACACCTCTATGTACTGGCATGCCCCTCCCCCACACATGCACGTCCTCACATGATGCCTGTAATCATTACATTAAAACGTCGCGTATGTAATGAGCCTAACTCGCGTATAAGCCGTACCCAGACTATAGGGGGATCCTATAAGCTGCACCAGGGATCTGTTTATGGTGACTTTTGTACTTTATTATAATTGCAAAAACTTGCGTATATGCCGCACCCTGACTCTGTGGCGATACTATAAGCCGCACTAGCGATCAGACTCGCGTACCAGCTGCGGCCTATAAGCGAGGTTTTACGGTACATGTTGGCGCACCGACGTAGGAGTCAAGGTTCTCCCATACAGTTCCGTTATACTATAATGAGTATTTTATGTAGCAACAACCCAAAAATAAATATTGGGCAGCCTCATGGCTTCACACAGAAGTACATGTACTGTAAACGTATTAATTTTCGCTCAGTACATATTTTCGCGCATTTCGCGCACATTGACATGTGCGCGAAAATATGATGTGCGCGAAAATTTTGCACAGAAAATTAGCTTTCCAATGATATGTGATACTCTATATTGCACTGCAGTAGAGACCCGGGTAGACTCAATTTTAATACCAAATCTAACAGGCTGGAGAAATCACATCCAGGACAACTTGTATACTAAACAACTATGGTAATATAGCCCTGTTTCAACATGACAATACAGGGCTATATTATTGACTCAGGGTCTGCCCTGAGTCTAGTGAGACGATTCTGGACACCTCTTTTCCTTGAAAAAATGAAATTGCTCCCATTTGGTCAATATTTCACTCTTTGCATCTTGCATGGTGTCATTAGATCACTTTCCACAATATCTATCTAATGGTGTATTTGTTTTTTACAAATTCCAACTGTAACCCCCTAAAAAACGAAAAATAATATTAGGCAGTAATTGCTGGTAATTTGCTTCAGCATAGAGCTCTATGGGAGCGTGTAGATAACCGATAACCCCAAATTTGGATAGTTCGTGACAACCAATGCTATCTCTATGGGAGGGGTAGGTGAGACGCTTTTTTTCAGACATCTATCAGACACTTAAGTACTAGAGGTAATTTACAGGGGAGGTTACTTGATATTATTTGTGTAACAGATCAGTGTTGTGATAACCCTGATTCACTTTGCACTGACAATGCACGTATCGTTACAAAGACTATATGGAAATGTGAGTACCCCCCCCCCCCCCCCCTCTGCTAGATATGTCGGCAGTGGTAATTGACTGGGGGGAGTTAATCATCTGTAACACACGCCGCCCCGCGGCCGGCCGACACGGCGAAACAGAACCGAAGATGGTGTCGCTGCTGACGCTCCGATCGACTTGCTTTTCGGCCGAGACGTAAAACGGCGGTTACACGCCACCAGGCGCTGATAGCCACAGCCACCTGCTTGCCCAGACGCACTTGCTCGCCCACACACACCGGCTCGCCCACACCCACCGTCTCACCCACACCCACCAGCTCGCCCACACACACCTGCTCAGCTGAAATATGATCACATACTAGTGTGACACATGATTTGAGGGTAGTTTTGACCCAGGAATACATTCCTGCTCTCAGAATTGACAAATAATTCATTGTTCCTGAAATAATATTTACAGATTCAGTTGTTTAGTCCATCATTTCAATCACTTTATCACCCTGACCCTGAGTCATCTGTGATGTTAATCACACGTTCAATCTTATATTTCCGCAATACAAGAACTTAACATCCCCCCCCCCCCACCACCACACAAAATTTTGCAGTTCTAAGGGTTTGGGGGGTTGCTATGTCACTTGTCGATTTAAAGAAATGCCAATGTCCCTTGTCGATTTTAAGAAAAGGGTCTTGTCACTGACACTGTAAAAATGTCACCAGCTCTCATGTCACTTGTCGATTTTAAGAAATGCAAGCCCCCCCTCACCTTGGTAATGGTAGGCCTAGCCTATATGTGATGCCGTGGATGTTATGTGGTCCCCGATGTGACCATAGTTTGATACTGGTGGGGTGTTGGAAAGTCAGAATATTTGAGCAATAATAATGGGCTGTAAAACCCTTAATAATTGTCCGATCGAAAAACGGTAAAAACTGACATGTAGCTAATGATCTCCTGATTGCAGCTGCGCGAAAATATAACTGCGCGAAAATGCCTCTATGTGCTAGGTGCGCGAAAATTTAGCTGCGCGAAAATATCTACGTTTACAGTAGCTAAAATATTGAGAATAGACATTTACATGTAGTTAATACTGTATGGATAAGGAATATCTAGATTCATCCTAGACATAGGCATAGTGAATGATTGATGGGATGTTTTCTGTCCTGCTTCCTTTTTTAAGCCCCCCCTGAAAGACCCCTGCCTTATACAGCCTCCAGGCATTTGTGCAGAGGCTAAAAATAGAACGCAGATTGGTCGTCTCTATATTGGAAGACTCCAAGCGTAGGCTTTGGTCGATATCACGGCTCCATTTATTGCAATATGCTGAGGTGGGATTAGTCGCTGACGTTTTCAGTCTTTTTTACTTTTGTAAGAATTACTATTAGTCCCCTAGTCCCCCACCAGACCCTACACCAGCGACTCACTTGACAAGAACACAGCACAGATTTTGCCCATTTTGAAAGGCGGTATCTAATATCATTTTAGTGGATGGAACGCCTATGCATTGCCCAAGGGAGCGAACTTAGAATGAGAGAGTGAGTGGTATGGTGGGAGCAGGCGATGGCGATGGCGATGGGCCACAAAATGTTGTCTGCTCATGTATATGTAAAGCCGTATAAGCTGTCTTATTTTCGTAAGGCTAACACGGGTGGTATTTTTACTCCATGGCTGATATTTTATTGGAATAGGCCAATAATAACTGTGACATCCGCCATGTGTCTGGTTTGCTTCACAGAGATGACCTTCAATGCTGCAAGCTTGACTGATGGAAGATCTTAGTGTATCCCTTGTTGCTGACTTTTTAGATCTATCTGGATCCCCCCTTGGAGCAGTATACGGGACTAGCATATCCTGGTACTAGTCGGGGGCTACACCCGATCTCCTTATCAGGTTAATCCTCTTCTTTCAAACCTGGAACAAAGGGACTGATGATAAATTCACCCATCACCCATAATGCACTGCTCTGGAGTCGGGGGCCTAACCATAGTGCATTGCTCTTATTCAAGATGGCGGCCCCCATAGCCTAATGCGCTAGTGCCGTATATGCATTTTGTACATTCAATTTCAAACCAGGTTCCCTTCTAGTGCCACCAATTAGGCCAAATAAAAAAAAAGGTTTGTTTCAGGTAACATGGGAGGAAAATGTAGGGTCGGTAGGTCGGATTTTTTTTTTTTTTTTTAATTTTTTTTTTAACATGAATGTACCAGCCAACTTTTTTGAAAACCCTAAAATTGACCAAAAAGGGGTAAAAATGCGAAAATTTCTTCAAAATTGCATAAAAAAACGTAGGGTCGGCCCTGTTTTGAGAGGGTCGGTCGGGTGACCTGAAACAAACCTTTTTTTTTTTTTGGCCCTATGGGCACCAGCAGGCCATGTTTATGGTGTGTGGTACTCTCTAGAAACATGTATTATTAAACACAATGGGAAGATGTAGGTCTATGCTATGAACTCTAAACTTAAAAGAACTCAGTAGAAGAGTACTGGTGGGGGGGGGGGGGGTATATACCGTACCGTCGCGTTTAAGGGGCATGTTTTGAATAAGCGCTGAGGTAAGAGGGTCTTCCAATATATCTTAAGCGTTAGAAATACATCTCGAATGATCGTCTGTCTTTAGCGTGCGGGGGGTAACAATGCCTCCGATTAAATAACCACCGGGGCGCTTATACATGATGGTACGGTCCATATTGTCAGTTGTATGTATCCTATGGAGTACAGGAAACCACAAGCCGAGTAGGGTGTGTGGGAGGGGCTGACAAGGCCTTGTGGCGGGGTATAGGGGGAGGGGGGGGGAGGGATGGAGGGCATGTGTGGTAAGTTACACACTCCCTCTGTCACCAATCACAACTCGGCGTTTGTAGGTCAGCCCAAGGCCAACTCCATGAGCTGCTCACTGTGGTCCTACTTTAGCCACCTGTGAGACATTGTTTCCCCTCCACTAACTCGTTTATAATCCTGTCATTGCCTGAGCTAAAAGCTAAGCGTGCTTCTTTACCAAGGACACTTTGTTCAAATGGAGGTCTGTGTGGTAAAGCAATATTCATTACACTGAGTGAATTCTTTTCACATTATCACAAATAGGACCGACTGGTGTGTCCTTTTGATCCCGATATGAGCGTGTACAATATAGTTAAAATGAATTAAATTATCTCTCTTTTGGAAACCAAAGGTCAAGAAGAGGTTGACCAAAATTGACAGAACAGATGGTAATCGTGGCGACACCCTACATAAGGCCACTCAAAAAAAAAAAGTGGTTTCTCATCACCAAGGTCTGAAAAATGTGACGAGGGAGGCTTTTTTTTTTTTTTTTTTTTTTTTACTCGCGGGCTTAAATGTATGGGATGATATATATTTTCATGACCAAAATTCACGTTTTAGTGGTTAAGGATTTATGGATGTTTAAAAGTAAGGAATATGTAAGTTATTTCTATCCAACTGCATTCCTGGCAGTATTAGCTTTAATTTGATACCAAATAACCCAATATTTGTCCATTTTTATCATATTTTTCATCAAAAATTAGCAAAAAAAAAAAAAAAAGTTATCCTCAAGAGCTGATTTTTATGATGCGCGCGGTGATGAGAAACCATTTTATTTTTTTGAGTGGCCTAAGGCCGCTACAAGCCTCTTTCTCTTTCCCCCCCAACTCCCCGGGGCGGTGCTAAAACCATCTGTTTGTTTGGTAGGGAGGGGCACAGAATATTGTTGGAAATGCCATATTAAATAGGACATTTCTGAAATATATTCACACATGATTGATTTTCAGGATGAATTTTAAATAGTGCATTGTACCATAGACATAGAGACATTTCTCTCTAGGTCTGTGATTGTACTTTATTTTGACAATAATTCATTTCAAGGTGGAATAACTGGAATGGAATAATTCGACCCTTAAATTTGATCTCAGACTACGTATTATTACACACGTAATGGACTTCATTTGAACCCTTGGTGGAGCGGGGCACAGAATAATGCATTGCCATATTAGACCTATGACATCACTACTGGTATAGACATGTATAACCACACCTGGTTGGATAGATATTAGGGTGTATTTCCAGAAGTACTTTGTTGTGACTATAATGGACTATAATAATAGGAATTCAATGCTTCAATGCTATTGGCTCTCTGATTACGCATTATTACACACGAAATGAATATTATTTGAAGCCATGTTAATAGTTGTTGCCATCTAGAATCTTGACAAGACTGAGAAGGTGGGTCGAGGAAGAGGCAGTCGGATAGACGTCTATCGACTCACGTGCGCTGGCCCCGAGCATGTCACAATGATATCATAGAGCCACATGCCAGACACAAGCAGTTCTCACGAGGACGCACGAGGTCACCCAACACATGCACCCACTACTCCACACTCTCCCAGCACATCTTTTACCTCGTGGCACATGAAGGTAGCCCCCTGCCTTGTCACCATATGCCGGCCTGTGCATCTGTGCGACATGCAGACATGTTTTGTACTAGTTGTCCTCCTGTTGCCATGGACACAGGGGTGGTTGCTAAGGACAGTGCAGCTGCGTCCCTGCGCGTGGCCCGTCTCGGACTGCTAATACCAGTGGTGCCACATGGTGGCCGCCGTGTACAACAATAACACTAATAGCAACAGGAAACCGCCTGCTGACTTGTGATGACGTGGCATTTTTCTTGTGTCTTGTTTTTTTGTTGTTGTAGAAGATGGAGAGTTCTTCCTTTTTTGGTCGGTTCGTGTCATTAGCATATAAACGAATGCCATTGAAGCACAATCGCAGTGCACATTGTCTCGCATGATCTAGTAATAATGCTGGTCAATGTCCGTATTCCTATTATGCCATCCCTCACCATTCATTGCTAACGATAACAATATCCACAAAGGGACTGGGGCACTCTGTGTGCCCTAAAAAAATGTATTTTACATGTTTGTAAATCAATCCAAAACATGCCCGTTTGCCACTCAATTTAACAAACCATAATGTTGCCTCTCAGATACTAAATACCTCAGATGTTAAAAGGAACTCCCCTATTGTCATATGAGACCAAATAGACTTTATCTCAGCTCAGACAGGAAAAACAAATGGGTACCTAAAACTGTTATCACTGATAAGCGATCGGTTACTGTACATTAAAAAAAAAATTGATCAGAACTATGCCAGAAACGGGTCAAGTGAGTCTAGATCCTTGATGGGCTGCTGTAAAACAGATACCTTCATGATAAGGCCATACACTGATACAGCATTAGAGTAGTCATTGCGGACCCTCTATAATACCAGTCAGTAAGAGGCAGCTGAACCATGAGGCACGCATGCAGAAGGAAGCTACGCATTCTTTACTTGTTATAATTACTGGACATCGATTCTCTGTCTCTTTGTAGCTCTATAGTGATCGATGCCCAGTTTTATACTTCAGACCAGTGGCTCATTTTGGCTGTTTTTCGCCTCACAGATTGCTCCTAGCGCAAAATCCTGACTAGGTGTCAATATATTCTCTATGCCAATGTGTAATATGAGGGTAGAAAACAGTGGAACCTCAGTTAGAAAAAATCCTACTGAACAGTTTTTGAGAAAATTAGGGTTTTGTTGCCCTTTTTTGCTGTTTTTAGTACATTTCCTACATAACCCGTGAACGCCAGCATTTCTCAATTTTCAGGTATTTAGAATTAGAATTTGACATTTTTTTATTCGCAGTAGGATTCCTGAATACCGAGCCATTCTAGAAAAGCTATTCTTTGGAAAAAATACTTAGTATTTCTTGATGATTTTCGTTGCACAAATTTAGGTTGTAATATAAAAACTGCATTGTCATCCAATCAAAGTGTTTATGCACTGTTGAGGGTCACCCCCTCCCACCCTCTTCACTGTGCATTGAAGGAGAACAGGCAGGGGAGGTACACGTGTCTGTATATAGCTGTTGACCTGGGTGCTGGGTGCATTTTTAATTTATGGGGTGCCAACTGTTCATGAAAGAAAATTCAAATAGATTTTTTTTTTTTTAGTATCAGATTAATGCAACTACAAGTCGTGACAGCACTTAAAGCATTCTATTTGCAATAATATGAATGGTGGCCACCTTATGGGGTGCCAAATATTCATGAAAGAAAAATTGATAAGAATTTGTTTTTTATTAGCATTAAATTGATGCAACTACAATTCGAGATTGCATTTCAAGCATCGGGGCATTCAATGAATGGTAGTCATCTTAAATATATGGGGTGCCAACTGTTCATAAATAAAAAAAAGAATAGAATTAGTTTTTTTATTAGTATCAGATTAATGCAACTACAATTTGTGATTGCACTTAAAGCATTGTGGCATGCAATGACTGGTAGTCACCTTGAATGTATGGGGTGCCAACTGTTCATGAAAGAAAAAAAAGAAAGTTTTTTTTTTAAGAATCAAATTAATGCAACAGCAACTCAAGATTGCATTTAAGCATTATGGCATTCAATGATTGGTGGCCATCTTGAACCTATGGGGTGCCAACTCTTCATGAAAAAAACAACTAAATTGGATGTTTTTAACAGTTTAAAATTAATGCAACTACATTTCAAGATTGCATTTAAAGCATTGTGGCATTCAATGAATGGTGGCCATCCTAAACCTATGGGGTGCCAACTGTGTTTGAAAAAGGTATCAAATAGAAATGTTGTTATATAGATATCAAATTAATGCAACTACAATTCTTCATTGCACTGAAAGCATTGTGGCATTTAGTAAATGGTAGCCATCTTGAATGGGTTGAATGAAGGAAAAATCAAATAGGATTTGTTTTTTTGATAGCATCAAATTAATGCAACTACAAGTCAAGATTGCATTTCAAGCATTGGGACATTCAATAAGTGATAGCCATCTTGAATCTATGGGATGCCAACTGTTCATGAAAGAAAAATAGAATAGATTTTTTTTTATTAGTATCAAACTACTGCAACTGCAATTCGAGATTACATTGAAAGCATGGTGGCATTCAATCAATGGTTGCAATCTTGAATTTCGAAATGAACATACACACAGACATATAGGCATGAACATGGTGTTCTCCTTCATATAGATATTCATGGATTTCTACTTCTAATAAATATAGCTTTCTGTTACATGGATGTCGATGTCCAGTTTTAGATATATATCCATATAGTGCATTGGAGTGCTATAATGTTGGACTGCTGTATATTTATTTTAGTGACTCATGTCCAACTTCTAATCCATTAAAGGATTAGTTTCCTGGTCCTGACTACAGGACTGGACAATTGAAATATCCCGTCTTGTGAATTTCCTTATACTAGTCTGAGATGCTTGCAAACATAACCATTACAGACAAGGTTATGAGGATTCTACTAAAACCAATGTTAACATAGATGTATTATGAAAAAGTTCCCCTTTCTTGCTGCATTGGTCTATACATGTACCCAGTACCCGTATGACGATACCAATATGTCAGAAGTAAACCTTGTGAACGTCTGTATTCCCCTGGACTTGAAAGTGCTGTTCATGGTATTCCTAATACAAGTGCCGTACTGTCGCGATAGTGGGCATGGGCACTCTTTATATATGGCGAGGCTTTTACTGCTGCGCTATTACAGGACAGGCGCGTATTGAAGATCCAAATTCAGGGTGTAGGAAACATTTTAAGACCCACACCACCGGTACCTATACAAGACCAACTCTCAGTTAAAACCAGGCGAATGATCGAGATCAAACTATCTAAAACAAAGAAACAATCATAAGACGCAAATGTTAGTCTCTTGAGTGAGACCAGTTTAACAGTGGCGGAAGTAAGTTCACGGCACAGCGCACTTCCAGTTTCTTTGCAAATTCAATCAAAATAATCCCTGGGTGATACCTGGGATATCTAGGCACCTGCTGTTCACTGGTGTAAATAGCCAGAAAGAAAAGGAGAATTGAGGAGCGCCAGCTGTGGGTTTTAACGTGTTCCTTTAACCATGCATATCACCTGTAGCCCGAAGCATTACTACTATTTCAGGACGGTTGAATTAACCGCGTTCAATCAGAAATATTGACACAAAGATCATGGTAAATATTGTTGATTTGTGAAGACATTTTTGCGAAACATCAAAACAATTCGTCAGTTGGTCATTAAATATATACATTTTTATCCGTTATGCAAAGGGAAGAGAGACGGGAGCGGGAGAGGTATAATTCATATATCGTTTAGTGCTTTAAATGCACAGTGGAGCCTTTCCTTTCCCTATTGGGAGACGTTTTCCGATAACCAATCTTTTCCCTTAGTATGATTTATAGGTAGCCCAATGCCATTGTGGCCCATTTTTGTTTTTTCAATGATAATTAAATTCGTCTTTAACCTTCTTGCATTTTAGTTTGAGGAGAACAGAAGTTTGTGACCTTTCATCGTGTCCTCTTATTAGCTTCATTTGGCAAAGATCAGAAACGACTAGAAATAGACCAGTATCCCACCGACAGCAGGACAAAGCAGTGTCCTTCCTCTACTAATAAAACTCTATACCAGCGTTAATTACCTTACTGAGGTTACCATGGCAAGGTGGTGTGATAATATGATCAAAATGCAGGCATTATACATAGCGTGAACGGTGGGTTTCAGAGGCCAGTAACTTGAATTATGTTGATGTAGTTCCGCTCAGTTTAAAGCTCAGACTCTGTTGGATTTACAAAGATTCACAAAAGGGAATGTCAACCAAATTGATCAAAACGTCCAAAGAGGCTCCTCGTCAACGAGAATAATAATCTTGGTGTGGAACAAGCTATTTTGTATTTACTCTCAGTACCGAAATGTAGGGAGTGATCATTTAACATTTACTGGGGGCGGACAGTTGGGATTTGGTGTTTTTTTTTTAGTGTCGGGGAGGGGGGTAAAAATGCCGACCCCTCTTTAGAACGGTGGGGGTGTAGGTAGATTGACACGGGCCTTTGGGTTAACCAAGACACGCAGCCAATCTGGCAGAGTAGCCTTTTAGACGGAAGTACCAGTTATTCACTCTAAAGTCTAATACTTCCAGCTACATGTCCCTCAATTTATTCGAACGTGTTCACCATCCACAGGACATTCCAAATGCACCCCAACAATATAATCCTAGCTTTGTTTCATGTCAACTCCATGCCTCTTGGGTACTCCTCCCCCACTCCTCCTTGCTGCTGAAATGTTAACATGTAACATACACTAATATTGACATGTTAGCAGCAATATACGTTTTGGGAATAGGATTGACCAATTTGAGGGACAGGTAGTGATTACATTGTTGAGAACAACATTGCCAATATAGGATCCCTATGTAGCTGCTTTTTGGTGTAGTAGCGCCAGATGTGTCGGACTAATACCCTCACAAACCTGAAGGCTAAGTCAGATACCCCTCCCCCCCCTCGTAACTGAGTTAATTTAGTTAAACAATTGTAGAGTGACTATGAGGCCACCAGCCATACATACACTCATTTACTCGTAAGGTATCTACTACGTATATAACTCATACGCCATATCTGCCATTTGTAATATATGATGTTTTCTATTTACTTCAGGTAAGTCTGGAGGATAATATTCATCAAGGTCATCGTCTATCCGGTATGGTCATCATCTGCCCGGTGACAAGAGGGACAAGGTGGGCGTGGTCTGTATGAACTATTGATTGACAGGTGTCAACAAGTGGACAATATACCTGCCTGCTGGTGCATAATTCCAAAAGTGAAACGAAGTGTTTACTGCGAATGGATAAATTTGAAATTATAACATCCCTCATTCATACTGTGTGGAGTTGCAGGATTTAAAAAATACCCTCTCACCGATCTGGTGTCCCTTCACCATTAGTAGTATGGGATTTATAGTCGCATGTACAAATGAATATGGAAAGGGGGTGGGGTATACAAGAGAGCTTAAATAGAAATTGAAAGGGAGCGTACACCCCACCTTCAGGATATACACAGAATAATGGCTAGTTTAATACCCTTGCTGCTGTTATAGTAGAGGTATTGTGTGGACCAAGTGAACCTTGAGGGTTAAGTCAGGTACTGATTCACCCATTATAATGTGCCTATAGTCGACGCCCAGGGGCAGGGTTGAGGGTGTAGGGTCTATTAACGACGGGTGGCCGTTGTGGTTTGCTGTTGCTAGGTGACAATGGACAGCAACGTCCCAAGGGACATAATGTCTTCCTACACACAGTCACACACAATCGTGAAAATCTCTACCCCTAGTCAAGATGACTTTCCATATTCAATTCTAGATATATTTTCGCTCCGATGAATTAAATTCGGAAAATAGGATGAAGTTTTGGCTGTGTAATACATAGACTAGGGTTATGTGAGGCTAACTCAAATTAACCACTGTAAACTGGCTGGCACCCTTATACCGAGGTAGCTGGATGCCTTATGCGGGCGTCCATTGCTTGATCTGGTAACTGGCGAGATAAGCACTGATACAGCACTCACAATGGGTACAAGCTGTTACATAATGCACCCTAAGAATTCCGCAGTGAAGCCCAGGGAGTAATCTCATTGGTTGATGGTGCCCCCTACTAAGGAACCTGCAACCTCGGTATAGGGTGCCTGCCACTCTACAGTAGTCATATTTTGAGTTAGCCTCACATAACCATTGTCTATCTGTTTTAAACCACAGCTGTGCGGTTATGTGAGTCTAAGTGGAAATAACCAAGGTGTGAATTCCTTTTCTTAGCCCTCCGCTGTGGTTTAACATAAAATAAGATATGAATATTGTGTGTGCCTATTTTAGAAGTGATTGGAGGTCCTATATTCCAAATCGTTTACTCTACTATGTATATAAAATTAAAGTTAAAACCTAGCTCTAACTTGAAGCAGTAGGACATTAGGTTTAAACAGGTTGAGGCCTACCTGTAGAATGTGACCACACCCTTTATGTGATAGCCCCTACCTTGACTCACCTGTGTGTCCCTAAGTAGTGGGAGGGATGTACGACACCCACACCTGGACAAGCCCCAACCGGCGTCTAGAGGGCTCCCTCTAACAGGTAGGACAAATGGACCATTTACCTTACACACCTGACAGCAGGCGCCGTACTGGAGGTCTCAGAATAGCGTCTTAGTGTCGAGAGATGGACGAGAGGGGATTTTAATGGTGTCAGGACAGAGGTAGCTATCATATTTCCCAAAATGCTCTTCTTGGGGGAGCTATAGTCTATAGGTCCTCAAGAAGAGCATTTTGGGAAATGTGCATGATCAGATTGTTTCTCAATTAAACTAATGGCATTGATCCTCTGTGTATTTAAAATTAAACACATATGTTCTGCATGTTTTCTGTATATTGCGGACACTATAATATTACTGTTCCATCAGATACCAGGCTTAGGGGGACCTAGGGATTTCAAGATAGCGACAATGTGTGTTTTGGGGGGATGGGGGGGGGGGGGTTAATTAAGCCATTAAGGTGCTAGAGATATAATTTGAAAAAGAAAGGTAGAGCACACTGGACAGAGCTGTCTAGTTGTAGACTGCAGAGGTGTACGTGAGGCTGGAGTCTGGGTGTGAGTTTGGCTGCTGTGGACGGGCCCGGGGCCTGGATTAGACTGTAGGCTGTATTGCAGTACTGCAGCACCAGCCACACATGTCTAAGATGCCTCACCGTGAGGCCAGACCTGCCCTACTTTCCCTATCTAGGCCACAGTGACCTAGATCCACTAGGTCAATGAGTGCACCTGGGCCAGGATCCATATCAATTAAAGCACCAACGAAGCCCGGCCAGTCCTGTCCAGAATTCGATTAGCCTCACGTCTGCATTGATCTATAGCAGACAGGCAGGTCATACTTGAGCCTGCTGTGGTGACAGTACTCCCATGTCTCTCACGCTGTGCTACAAAGAGATGGGTGACATGGATTTATTTGGGTGCAGGGCGTGATTAAAGGGACTCAAAGTCCAAGCATACTATTACATTTACTACTTGTTAAATGCAACAATGTGAATGTCCGTGTGCTATGCTCTTTGCAAGGTCATGTATTGAGTAAAGTAGGATAGAATAATTAATCAACAGAGCCAGCATCTGAGCATGAAGATATATATAGAAAGAGAGCTGCTTCACACACATACATGTATATATAGATATACCGGGTAGATGTATATGCGGTAATTTATATTTAATATACGTAAAATCCTATATGTATATTAATTAGATCCTCTTTTAATGTATAGGAAAAATGAGTACTATAGTACACTATCTTAGGTATGACATAGATACACGACAATGTACCGGCCGCACCCTCCTAGGTATGCAAGTGTGAAAAGTTGTGAATGGGATGGCGAACCTGGCGTAAGCGGGCGTAAGGAAGGGGCAGTCATACTAGTACAGTCAACTCCCTCTTAGCTGCCACCCCTCCAGTGCAGCCAATCCCTCTAATGCAGACACTTTTCATAGTCCCAGACATACTACAATGTACAGAAAATGACCCCCTCCAATGCAGCCACCCCACCAAAGCGGCCACTTTTTCATAGTCCCAAGGGTGGCCACATTAGAGGGAGTTGACTGTAGCAAGGAGGTGGTAAAGACACACAGACTTTGTGAGTTTTTTCCCCTCATTGGATATTCCTCCGCGATGACTAATCACTGAGCTCCGCCTTGTCTCCCTCCGCGGGGGCCCTGGATGACCTTACCTTGGCCTTGACCTCTATATGACCTTGCCATCGCCCCCAGGTACACCCTTTTCCAAATCCAGCATAGTCCATACATTCACGTGTAGACTCCATAGCTCTTACCCCTGTCCCAATGGGACTGGGTCTCTACTCTAGACCCATTTCTACCCAGGAGCAGTAGGAGGAATGAGAAAAATGTTCTTTTTATGTGGCAGGCTTGAAAGTGGTGTGGTGCCTGTGTAAACTAATAGAGCAATCACTAATACATGGTGCCGTCTTGGAGGGTGCAGGGCTGCTGGTGGGGTAGGGTGGGTGGAGGCTATGGGGAGGAACAGCCATGCAGACAGGAGGTATGCATACAGAGCCCTTTGTAGGTGTTTTCCCCGGTGTTTTCCCGTGCAAAGGAGGGGACGGGATTTTTTTTGATTTTTATTTGAAATGAAGCTTGAATCATTTCCGTTGTTGATGTGGTTTTCTGGGGATACAACATACGGAAAACGATGAAAGCTTACGCGGCCAAAGAATATGAAATACTCTCTGGTCAATGGTAGAATGTAAGGGGAAACTTCCCAGCACATTTGTTGTTCATTGACCAGCTCCATTGGTGGACCTGGTCTTATTAGGAGAAGTAGAGGTCGTAGACTAGGTACTGTACTGTCGTGTTAAAGCGCCCCGGCGCTTATCACTGTGGAGGGCTGTTTACCCCCAGCGCTTATTCAAGATCCAATTTTAGTGCTTGAGGGTTATTTCAAGACATTCATACCCCTGCCGCTTATTCAAGATGGGCGCTTATTCAATACCCAGCGCTTAAACGCGATGGTGCGGTACTGGGCGATTTCCCGGAGGAACAAAGAGAACACTCATTTTAGATTTTGGTTCAATAGTACATCTAATGCACTCACAGTGCATTAGAGCATTGATAATACATTAGAGCATAGCCCATTGGTGTATATTGAATGAATCTTGGTCAGCAGTGACACTTGCGACAGCCACTCCAGCACCAACACAACCAGCTGAATGATGAACTGTGAATAATGTGCGACGAGAAATTAACGAGGTAACGACAGAGTGTTCACACATTGCCTAACCATCCAATCCCCCCCTCATATATTCACTAGGCCACCCACCCTTGTACTAAATGATAGGTGTGCATATATACGTCTCTACCAGCGCCACAGGTATTCACTTGGACGCCCACCCCTAATTTTGGTGTTCTTGTTGGAATCCTTAGCGAGGTAGTATGTTTTGTTACATACCGGTAGTTATCTTGTCCCGAGTACTTGTCTGGCCACACCAGCCTGCTATACCCTTTCATAACCATTGTCTATCTGTTACATCCCTTGGCTTGGATATTTTACTGGGCGCACAGGCTGGGGCATTTTGATGTACCCAATGGTAATTAGGAGTTAGATATTTAATTAGCACCACATGTCATACAACAGACTCGGATTATGAATACAGATGCATATACATGTACCTCATTAAAAGTAGGCATTGTGAACGGCCACTTCCAGCAACTACATTCTAATAAGTGTAAAGCAGAACCCGGGGTTTTCCCTAACATGCTAAGATTTGCATCTCTCGTTACTGTTCCCACTAGTAGGAGGGCCAGCATGAGGTCACTATGACAAGCAACGTAACCATGGTTACTCTTGACCCGTGAGTGGACAAAGGGGTCTGAGCAGGCTAGAGAGGGGCGGGTTTTAGGGACATGGAGGGAAGGGGTTGTGTTTCCTATCAGATTTCTATAAAGAAAATCTCATAAAAATGCGTTGAATTATGGACCCGTAGGCCTGCATGCATGTTCTGCCAAATAATAGACTACTTAGACTGTTTAACAGTGTATACACTAAGATGGCCTATGTACCATATTTACATTGTTATAACCAATAATACTATAGGGTAAATTTAATTCATGGCATCATCCATTTCAACGCTTGGATCTCCTTTTGATGTGTTCAGACTTCAGTGGTAGTGGAGCCGATGCCAAAGGTGGCACTGCCGTTTTGTGTTACAACCTCCCACAAGCATTATACATTTAGTACTTCCCTGATACTACAGCGTTGGAGTTTTCCTTTACTGTCCCAATCGAGCCGTGTGATGACCTTCCCTATCTGTATGATATGTGCCAGGATTACCATACTGAAAGAAAGAGCGGCTGGGGTAAATAATTTTTAAAAAGAGCTGAAAAGAAGAACCACCTGAAGGTAAACAGTGCGTACCGGGTACAGACTTCACAAGAATTTTGTATATGTTTTATATCTTCGTACGTTCTTATTTCTGCCTCCTTTCTTCACCAGAAGCATAATGCTCCATTACATGGAAAGACAAGTTACAGTCCCTCAATGTACGCCAGTGTTTGCCAGAGGGGTCTTTTTCACTCTAATAGTAGGCCCTCAGCAGTGGAACATACATGTACACAGTAGGCCACACAGTCTCCATTTCTTGGTCAGCAACATGAAAAGGCTGTATCTATATGGTGAAAAGACAATGTCAACACCGACCAAGTATCTATATTCACTTTAATGTCATACGTTTCTTGCTCTATTTTGATGGAGACCATTCTATTTCCGTATCTGGCCATGTTTTCACAATTCAATTTATGGAATCAATTTAGACTGTCCAGTTATTAACTCAAAGAATACAGGTTTCCATTTACTGACTGTACTCTCAAATTTAGCTCAATTAAGTGTTCACAATGTTGGATACTTGGTGACCTTTAATAGAAACCCAATAAAGTACATAGTGAGTGTGAACATATGGTGTGAATAACGGGTGGAATATTATGGAAGGCCGGTGCGCCATTGCCATTTGCCATTTGCCGATTGCCATTTGCCAATTGCCAATTGCTAATTGCACCCAGCCAATGAGAAAGCACCAGTGGCCGGGACCAGTGGCCATCTTGTTGCATCTATATTTGGCGGGATTTAGACATTTTATGCTTAATTGTCGTTAATTGCATGGTCTATTGCCCCCCCCCCCCCCCCCCCAAATAAAAAATACATCTAGGTCAATGTCCGAGCACCATACCGGTACCAAATGTCTGAGCACTATAGATCTATACAATAACGTCCGTGACAATGCTCGGACTTTAGATTGGTCTATCCTCGGACATTAATAGATTGGGACATGCTCGGACATTACCTTAGGGGGTATGGATGGGGGGTCCCAATTTCCCATGTCGATTTTAAGAAATGATCATGTCACCCTGTCGATTTAAAGAAATAGCCATGTCACCATGTCGATTTTAAGAAATGTACATGTCCCATGTCGCTATCTCTAATATTCCTCATGTCGCATGTCACTAGGCCCAAAAACAGCCATGTCGCCATGTCGAATTTAGTGGTCCACACCCATACCTTAGAGACCACCCATCCCCAAAACAAAGTCCAAGTAAATGTGCTCGGACATTTAGGTGCTTGGACATTTAGGTGCTCGGACATTCAGGTGCTCGGACATTTTAGGGCATAGACCTACTCTTACATGTATATGCTGTAAAATAATGTAGCTTATGTCAGAGCATCAAATGTCCGAGCACTAGGCTATGTCCGAGCATCTAATATCCGAGAAATGTCCGAGTATGTAATGTCCGAGAACAAATATGGCCGTCAAATAGCAATTGGCAATTAGCAATTGGCAATTGGCAAATGGCAAAGACGATGGCGCTCCGGCCTTCCATAGTATCTAGCTAGAGACTACTATTATATCTTCTCCGCGAAACCACGTGACCAGATTCTTTATGGGGGCCGCCATGTTGGCCGAGGCAACTAGGTCACGGGACAGCTATTAATAGAGCGCGGACGTCGCACCCTGGAGAAAGTGGGGGGGGGGGGGGTCACACATGAGGGTGAGAATCGGTGCAACTCGCCAGAGGCCAAAGGCCTCTGGCATTAAATAACATAGACCCCCCCCAGCTGAGGCTGTTGTGTCCTGTTGGTGTGGCCTTGGGCCCGCATACTAGTTATGTAATGGACTGTCGCCCATCACCTGATGCTCTGTGCGTTATCTGCAATGAGCTCTAGAGTGTAATTTGGTCTGACCATTTCGCCCCATCTCTTAGCCTCCATCTCTGTCTGTTGGTGGTTTTGTGATAAAACTGATACCATATCTATATGTCCATTGGACCTGTATGTTCATACTACATGTAGTTCATACCACTGTTCAACTACTGTTAAATGACTACCCTCTAAATGAACTCTGCATAGGCTGTAAGGTTTAAAAAAAATTTGGAGCTGATAGAAATGCTATTGTCACCAAAGAACTACAACATTTCTATCATTCTGGCATGAATGTACCATCTAACAGATCAAAATACCATCTAACTGAGCTGAAATGCCCTCTAAATAACTTCAATTAAATTCATATCATACCCTGTGTATACCAAACAGAACGATCACTTTTAGTTCCCGTACCACCCGTCTTCTACATGGAGGCGTCACAAGTATTTTATTTCCACCTGTGGTACCGCTGCTACTCACAAGGGGGTGTGTTGGTTGGACAGAGGATTAGTATACCTGCACTTCACAAGGCGGCTCTGTGTCGTCACCTATTGCCGCGCTATGTACGTCACAGTTGGTAGGCGGTACATGCCCGCAGCCGGCGACTGTCGCCCACACCCACCTGCACACCCACACCCACCTGCTCTCCTACACACACCTGCTCACCCACACCCACCTGCTGGCCTGAAATTGAATAACATACATGTATGACACATGACTTGAGGGTACCTTTAAACAAGGAATTCATTTCTGATGCCAGAATTGACCAATGAATGAGTATAAGGGAGTACTATATCTAACTGCACATGATAACCTACAGACCCAGGTTTGTCGAAATGGTGTTAAACATCCATTACTCATTCACACACCCAGCTTACCCTGAGTCATCTGTGAGGCCACTCACACGCTCAATCTTTGGGTATATCACGAGTTGAGGGGTCTCTAACCCCAGTACACAAACTTCATTGGTTGACTGGTGTCATGTCCCGGGTCATGTCAAACAAAAATAATACCAGAGCTCAGTGCTGTTAGACTACATGCCAGTGACATTTCATCCATATATGATTTACTCGGCCACAACAACTTTTTCCATGAATTTTGGATTCTTATACATGTATACATATCCATTGAGACATCTCTCAAATATTCCCAGACGCAGTCGCATGGGAAAATTACCCTTTTTCATCCGATGATTCTCCTTAAATTAGTTAACATGCAATGACGATCGTACGTAAGTTTGGTTATGGTATTAAGTCCAGGAGAACGTGTTTTTAAAGCCCCCAAAATGACCACGTAAGACGTTATTAAACAAGGAGAATATGGGCTGCATCCCACTTCCTGGTGGTGGAGTATTTCAGTTGTAAGCATTGTAATACTTTGGCCCGGGGACAGTACAGAGATATTAGATGTATATGTTTCTATATAAAGGTTTTGGGTGCGTCTCGGATAAGAAAACATAACTTGTGTAACTTTATAACGTTGACGAAGATGGAGTTTCTAGGTCACTGAAACTTGGTTTACATTAACAATCCTTGTAAATCATTGAATACTCATTGTTCATTATCCAGGGTGTTTCATTGTTATGCAAAAAGAAAAGTACGGTAGCCTTATACTTTACGTGACGAAAGTACCTTTCGTCTCTAGATTAGAAGTTGGGTGATTTCTTGCCCACATATCTAATGTTAATGTAATCGACTTAATGTGATAGGGGAAATTATGTGCTTTATTGGGGGTTATGTCAATGAAATAAGTGCTGCCCGCATTGCATTTACGATGATATAGTGTCACATACACGCAACATGGGTACACATGGAGTATTATTTGACCTGGCCGATATTGACCAATAGTTCTGAATAAATGATACAATTTAAAGGAAAATGTGTACAAGAATAATAAAGAGTAATATTTATCCATGTTCACGATAAAATTACTTCATAAAGGGGTAGAAGATGAGTACCAGGGGTGGGTAATGTAGACAAAATAAGAATTGTGTAACTTTGTTCTGGCTCCCCCCGGCCAGCTCTTCCCCCCCTTGCCCAACAAATCCTTCGCTAATGACCCCATTGCGTACCCAGCCATACCCGGGGGGGGGGTACCCAGCCGTACCTTGGGGTACCCACCAGTTCTCAGGGGTATCTACCAAATGTACTACCAAGGGGTACCCAGCTGTACCCAGGGTAACAAAAGGTACCTGAATAACCTCGGTGACCTAGCGGTTCCAAGCAGTACTTAGGGGTAACCAACTGTACCAAGGGGTACTAGGGGTACCTGGAGTCACTAGGGGTATCTTACTCTACCTTTGGGTACCTAGGATTTCTATCTTTGAGTTAGCCCAATCACCTAAAAAAACTTGTAAACTTATGACTGCTCTCAGGTATCGGATATTAAAAACTGGATGAGCAGTTGCAGTACCTCTCCCCTACCCCTCAGCTGCTATCCCCACCCCGCCCCCTACCACTCACCCCATACCAATGTTGTGACGGTGGGGAGCAGCCTCACATGCACCAGGGGTTACCGTGTTTACCCCCGATAACAAGCATGCTGAGAACACCCTCCACATGGCCACCCTGCCCCAGCTCTGTCAGTAATGGGGGGTCTGATGAGTGGGCCGTGTGGAGGGGGGGGGGGGGTATTAGTAGGGGCTAGGAGGGGGCGGGGCATGGTAAACATTGTCTGTGGGGTGTCTAGAAAGGTTTTCCAATGCAATCTTTGTAAATTTGATAAGGAACTATACCTGTACTTCAGTATGCGTAAGTGTACATGATTGCTTGAGATGGTAGAAGATAATTTGGTGAGCCAATATCAAACTACATGTACTACAATGTAGTAGTTAGTATCCTAAAGCCTAAGGCCAGGATATAACCTGTGGGTTACTCGTACTTGCGAATCAGAACCCCAGCTCGGGTTGTAGGATTTGCCCAAACTCTGGGTCATACGTGAGGTGTTGGCGTTTTAAAACTCTTTTTTTACGACACATGTTCATCACCAAAGTCCCCATACCCCAGGTGCGGGTTGTAGGATGTCCTCAGAGTCTAGCTGCGGGTTATACGGGAGGTGCTAGTTACACACAAGGTGTTATGGTAGCGTCTTTGCAGGTTAGTGCAAGGAGCATCGCGTATCATAATGTGTACCGGTAGCAGCACTGGGCACACCGCCATTATCTGATGTTATTAGACCCACTACTGGTTACATGAGCACTAGGCGGCAGGCACAAGTAGGCCATATCACCCCCATCTATATCAGTGTCAGGGGCAATCGGGACTGCTTGCATGGACTGTCGATAAGGACAGGCGGATCACGTCACTACCGTAGTCTACCTGATCAGGCTAAGGCCAAAAAGAAAGAAGAGAAAAAAAATCGGTCTCCAGTGCAGCCCATGGAATAATTACAAGGGTGCAGACGGTACTAGTACCCATTGGTATTGGGATGGATGTTATCGGTGTTACATCTTACAGCAAACAGTAGAATTCAATTGTCAAGGTCCCACAAATTCGGGAAATTGAGATACGGTGTCCCGTGTCCGTGACTACTGCCAAAGAAATGATCCCCGTGCCCCCGTGCCCACCCCCGGCCCTACAATGTGAATAATGGGCAGTGCATTTTAGTCCATACTCATGGTGTCATACTACATGTGTGTGTGTACAGTGCATCTAAATTAACCTAGGGTACATTGGTATAATGATATGGCCCTGCTCCTGACCCCCGGGTCCTGACCCCACCCTAGGACTACATATTATATGTTAGGGATACACAACACTGCACAAACAGGAGAAGGAAGTTTACATTTCCCGGTATATGAAAGAGTAGTTAGAGGCATGAGTATGTTCAACACATAACACAGGAGACAGACAACAATACTATAATTACAGAGATAAGAGAAAACACACGAATCGCCATAGCTAAAACAAACCTACCAACGTAACACTTTAATATGCACTAGGAAAACGGCAACAATTATCTGATGTGTGGATTAGGATTCCAATGTAATGGAGACGCTTAGATTCAGATCAATACAGAGGAGATAGCCTCCAACAAGCACCGACCCACTGCCACACCACTCGTCCTGATCACAAGCCACTCCTCCGTCATTAAGGTGGCACGGCACTAAATGACGAAATGAAAGAGCCCCTGTTTGAGCTGTTCACGCTTTGGTTGCCACCAGCACGCCCCTGTCCGTCTCCAGTGGATCTTGCTGCTGGTGGCAGTCTTTGAGAAGTAGCCACGTTTAGAGGTTGTGATTACATGCTATGCACTCTCCCATGCTAGACACAGTTAGTTGTGGTTTGTTGTGTCCAAAGGCATGTCATTTTGACAAGTTATTGCCGGTGACGTAAAAAGATTTTCTTTTAAAGGAAACTTCAGATGAGCTTACTCAGAACTTTTTGGAGAGCGAAATATATTTTCTGCCGCTGATTTATTCCATCTCAAATGTCAATGATTGGACTTATCTTTAAAAAAATCATTCAAAATGATTCGATTGAGAATCTATTTTGACGCTAATTGTAGACTCCATATTTGTTAGACGAGGGATATTGAGGTGAATTGTGGTGCAGTACTAAAAGGGGCAATTTTCAGACCCCAGGTGCGGTTTATACAATATTCTAGGTCTGAATAATCCGTGAAAATTTATGGTACATATACAAAGTCCACATTAACCCCCACCTCACACTATTAGCCTTCAGTTAATCAATAAGACGAAGGCGTCAAAAGATGCATTGATTTTGTGTTCACATTATATTAACTTAGGACCATATAGCCCGCATCTAGATTTTGATAAATTTCCATAACCCGCACTGGAGTTTAACGTGTAACCTGTGGGTTACACGTGAACATTTACGGTATATATTGCATTGTACCAAACAGAAGGATCTGTCTTTAAGTTAAGCTCGAACCTAGCTATCTTTAGAGTTCATTTCTGGCTTAATACCTCTTTTGTGCATATATACACTGAGGGTCTTATTTCGCTGGTTGAACCATTGTGGGGAACCAGCGGGGAGAACCCGGATGTGGGGAGGCCCCTGTGGCCAATGTACACCCAGGCTGCTTTCCGGCAGGGTGCATCTAATAATAACTGGTGCACACCTGTATCACTGGACACTGGGCAGAGATGGATTATTTTCTATTCGCATTACAATTTACATCAAGTTTGAAACGTTATTACATTGAAACTTGGCTCTCTTGATGTCAGTCTGTAGATGGGAATAAATCCAGGTATCTACGTTGGTTTAAATTTGGCTCTATGATTCATGGTTTAATGTCCGGAGCTTGGTTCCATAGTTACATGTATTATATGTAAATTGTCATAGAGTCCAGGTTAATGTATCCCATTATTGGAGAATATAAATTCATCAACTATCCCTTTGTCATTAATGTAGGCCTATCATTCTGCAGTAGTCATACATAATTAATCTCGCACAGAAATTATTTAAGTACATGTAGTACTTCTCTAGAACACTTGCCGGTAGATGAGTTATGACAAGTTCTAAAAATAGCTGTGGCTACAATTACAATTTGAATATTGAATACGAAATCGGCAACAAAATCATATTGTCCCTTTTCTATCAATCTTCTTGCACCATATAAGTTCTATGTAAAGATGAAACTGGTAGCCATGAATATCCCATAGTTAACATCGTGAATATTAATTGCGCGATCTACGCCTACTAAAAGGAGTTTGCTCTGGATACATGTATGATGCGCACTTTCAATGCCTGGGGGTTTTGCCATTAAAAGCTTCACACCGTCAGATAGATGCAGGTACATTTGCATTTTCAGATTTGCATTTTGTTTCATGTGTGGTTTAAATACGATGGTTCGATGGGACAATAGTGGTGTCTGGGGTGCCTGGATAGCCCGTGACGTGTTTACAACTTTATATGGACGCTAGCAGACGCTCCAACCCCACACGGGATTATTATCATTATTTAAACTTTACACTTTTTATTCAGGTCTAATCACTTTGCACTTTCCATAAGAGAGGGTCATGCATGCTGGATATCAAACATTTACCAGAACCTTCTTAAGATGTAGGTCCGGTGCCTGCTATTGGCTGTTTATTGATTTTGCAGGCGATTTTTCCACTGCAGAGTTCTGGCAATGAAAAAGCAGACGTCGATTCGATACATGCCATTTTCAAACTCAATTAATGCCTGGGTGGCTGGTAACACATGGCTCAGTGAAATACTATAAAAACCTGAATTTGAATAGGACGTGGGAGCCGACTGTGACCTTAGTAATATATCATAGAGATATGATCCTGATAGCATAGTTGCAGTTCACCACTCATTTACTCTGCTCGGATATCATTCATAAGATATGTATAGACTATAGGTCTATCGCTGGAGAAGCCCATCCTCCTCCCCTTCGATAGAGGTGTTGGAAGTTGAAGTTGTTGTGCCCGCCCGCTCCCAGCACAAACCTCGATTGTTTTAAAAAAAAAGTATCACAACCCTAAGATGTGAGAGAACATGGTGATCGATTCCGGGTCCAGTATAAAGCCTGATCCAGGGTCATAAAGTGCACATTTTTAGAGATAAACGTTTAAGTCATTTTGATGGCCAAATTTCATCTCTAGATTAAAATCCTATGAGGCGTTACCTCTGACACTATGCACACATCTCAATATCACGAATTCACTTGAAATGTAGGAATATATAAGCATAAATATACCTGGGTATATCCTGATAACTCAATATGATACCGACCGTAACCCTCACTTGGCCTTGATCTAGCGAGGGTTAGGCTCGAAACACACTACATGTACCGTAAATTCTTGAGTACAAGACGTTATCTGGGGGGCATTTTGTATACATTGCATGACATGAAGGCCTCTAGAGGATGAGATCCCCCCCCCCCCCCCTTATTAATGTTAAAATATTTTTTCTTTGGATCTGCACAAATCACAGGGGTGACCCTTTGGCCTCCAAAACCCGGAAATCCGGATAAATCCGGAAAAATTCCATGCCTGCAGACGCAGACTCGGCTTTAATTTTGAACCAAACATGCCTACAAATACATCTATATATATGTATAGGGTGCTACTTATACTAGACAGAATTTTTAGTAGTATACTACAGCACTTAGGTCGCCATATTCAGATCCTATGTGCGGCTTATAGGTTTTGTCACAGTTAGGGGTGCGGCTTCTCCGTGAGAATATACGGTATACTCCTCACAGCATCATGTGTCGGTTATCAGCTGCAGGCGAGACCAGAGCTAAACCAACATGAGGATGCGTTTGACCCGGTGATCAACACATGTAGTCACCTGTGGTTACTCCCCTATAAGAGGACAGTATTAGGGCTGGGTGCCCCGCCCAACAAACAAACACACAAACCTACTAAACACACACACACTGAGGCCGCCAGTCGTTATTATCACGTGTTCATTCATAACGCACACAGCTTGGTCATCCATTACCCGGCCCGGCCTGCCCTCTCAGCTAATAACACGGGCCAGAAATGGACTGGGACTGTGATTGGCAAGTGGACACAGGTGACCTATATATAATACAAGGGTGTGACAAAGCTTGACTCCTCTCTCCTGTGCACCTACATTAAATGAGGAATGTAACCGATCTAATCTAAACTGGATGGAATAAATGTGCTAATTTGTAGGTTCATACTTAACTGGTATTCCCCTCAGCATTGTGGCATGAATATGTTAGTTATAATTAAGTAATTGGTGATTTGGTGTTTGTCCACCCTCTCCTGTGTGTTTACATTTTCTGCAGTCCTGAAAGCATGTGTATCAATGGCAGCTCATTGGTCAGAGGGGTAATGAATATTCATATTACAATGCCTGCAAGGTCTAGTAATAGCACCTGTACCACTGAGGGTCATTGAAAGATGCTCTGGGTGAGTGGAGCAAACATGCCAGTCAATCACCACTAGTCAAAGAGAGGTGTTTGGGGCAGACATTTAGGCCTGCTGGAGATTGGTTAATGATCAGGGGTAGTGTACAGTAAGTGGAGGTGGGTACTAGTGAGTGAGTGGGGGAGGTGTGTGAGGGGGCAGGTGGGGACATTACAATTAGCACACAGCAAAGTCTGGGCTGAGGGCCCCATAAAGGGGCACTTCATGTGCAGTTTATTTTCATGAAGAAACCCATATCAAAATATTAGTGCACAACAGATATTCATCATAAATCATGGTAGAGTCACAATAAATTTGTTAAAGGCTAATTATGAAAGAAATGTTATATTCCCAAGCTTGGCAGCAAATAGTTCTCTAGAGAACCAACAGAGGGCACTCACAAATAAAATGGTGGAAACCAATATGGCGGTCCAGTGACATACCCTGGTAGTATTATCTAGGTCACATCTCATTCTCCAATCACAATCCCAGTTCATTTCTGGCCTGTGGCTAATAATACGGCTGTGGTCACGAGGCGGCACCTCTGAAGGCCCGGACCAAGCGAGATATGAGACAATAATTCAGTTTATAGTCTCCAAACTGAAGTCTATGGGGGATCGGCTATGGATGTGGCTTTCCTTCTCTGGGAAGATCCACATTCACCTTCTCCCACCGGACGTCCAGGCCTTAGGGAGTGGTGATCGTTTAACAAAGTGTGCAAGGGGGGTCCCCCTGGTCCAAAAGGGGCAATACTACCAAATGAAGCTTTATACCATAGGCGTTAGTATCAATTATCAAGTAGTGTGGATTTTCCATTAGATAAAAACGTAGGTGATGAATTCAATTAGGGGAGGTGTGTTTGGGAACGACAAGTGAAGTACTCATATATCTCGGGCATTTATTGACCTGCTGGCGAAGCCATCCAGGTCATACAATGGGCCACGGAGTGGCCGTAAGCTCAAAGAGGGAACGAGCGCGTCCTATCCTACAGCACTGACTCCGCGAGCATTAGCTTAGTATGGAAAAGCAGTGGACCTGAACGTAGCTTCCATAGGCCTCAACTGGCGTTTCTGGAGAGAGTTGGTTAGTAGTAGCACCTGAATGCTCATAGGTACTGATTGTATCACACCAGTTGGCGCCTGTAGCCAGGTGGACAGCCCTGCCACTTTTGTACGCTATCCCTTCAATGATAGCACACTGCTTCATCAGAAGAGCACTTCACTTATGCATCGTGACTTCTGTATACTAACCCTTTAAGGACAGCAAACCGATTCAACTGAACAGCACTTCATTTATGCATCATGACTTTTGTATGCTAACCCTTTAAGAACGACACACTGTTTCGACTAAACAGCACTTCATTTATACATCATGATTCTAGGTTATAATGCAGTGGACTTGTTCCAGGCTGGCAGGAGAGAGTGTGCATTCGTAAACTCATTTATACATCATACCTTCTATACACTAACCCTTTAGGGACAGCACACTGCTTCAACATAAGAGCACTTCACTTACTAGTACGCATTATGACTTCTGGATACTTACCATTAAAGACAGCAAACTGATTCAACTGAACAGCACTTCATTCATGCATCATGACCTTTGTATACTAACCCTGTAAGAACAACACACTGCTTCGACTAAACAGCACTTCATTTTAATATGCATCATGACTTCTGTATACTAACCCTTTAAGAACAGGACACTGCTTCAACTAAACAGCAATTCATTAATGCATCATGCCTTCTCTACGCTAACCCCTTAAGGACAGCAAACTGATTTAACTGAACAGCACTCCTTTGTGTATCATGTATGCCAACGCTTTTACAGCACACTGCTTCAACTAAATGGCAATACATTTGTGCATCATGCCCTCTGTACACTAACCCTTTAAGGATGGCAAACTGCTTAAACTGAAGAGCAGTTCATTTATACATCATGACTTCTGTATACTAACCCTTTAAGAACAGGACACTACTTCGACTACCGTAACAGCAATTCATTTATGCATCATGACTTCTCTATTCTAACCCTTCAAGGACAGCCCACTACTTCAACTAAATGGCGATACATTTATGCATAATGCCTTTTGTACACTAAACCTTTAAGGACGGATAACTGCTTCAACTGATCAGCACCTCACTTATGCATCATGGCTTCTGTATACTAACCCTTTAAGAATAACACACTGCTTCAACTAGACAGCACTTCATTTATGCATCATGACTTCTGTATGCTAACCCTTTAAGGACAGCAAATTGATTCACCTAAATGGTGATATATTTATGCATCATGCCTTCTGTGCACTAACTCTTTAAGGATGGCAAACTGCTTGAACTGAATAACACTTATAAATGCATCATGATTTCTGTATGCTAACCCTTTAAGAACAGAGCACTGCTTCAAATAGACAGCAATTCATTTGTGCATCATGACTTCTGTATGCTAACCCTTTAAGGACGACACACTGCTTCAGCTAAACAGCAGTTCATTTATGCATCATGACTTCTGTATGCTAACCCTTTAAGGACAGCACACTGCTTCAACTAAACAGCAATTCATTTATGCATCATGATCCCTGTATGCTAATCTTTTAAGGATGGCACACTGCATAGCAGAAGAGCACTTCACTTATGCATCATGACTTCCGTATTAGCGTTAACCCTTCCAAAACAGCAAACTAGTTGAACTGAGCAGCTCTTCATTTATGCATCATGACTTCTGTACGATCACCCCTTAAGGATGGCAGACTGCTTCAACTGAACTTTATTATCACCCCTCAACCTAGAATGAAGCAGGTCACCACAGCTATGCTGTGCAATTCCTAAACAATTGCATCCTTGTTTCAAGCTTAAGTCGAGTGTGCTCAGACAAGAAAGGAACCATGATAAAGTATAAACATACCTTCGTGTGATAGTAACACGTATCGAACCATAATGAATCGTATGATACGGACCTACTCTAAAAAAAGCCACGATACATGTATACATATGTTTTACCCAGATAGATTTCTGTCGCATTTTTGGTGAGCAGTTACCGGGCAGTTTCCAAGAACCATTACCATTACACATATCTATAGGTATAAACCCCATCGTATTTCTCTATGGGTGTGGCCACAAGTAGGCTGCTATAAATTGTGTTAATTGCCCCTACATGGAAAAGAGGCAGAACCCTTAACGATACCACATTCCCGCGGTACCACCTTCTGGCTGTAGCCATTCCCACATTGTCTAACTTCACAGGTCCTTGGACTTAAACACGGCAACTAGAAATGAGCACAGAATGTACACTGGGGACAGAATCGCCAATAATTTTTCCCACGACACCTGATAATGGCTCTGTATAATGGCTCAAAGGGTAACATATGGGTATGATTTCACAAAGATCAAGTATTTTGGGGATTCTGGTTTGAGTGGAAAAGCTTTTCTGGTGATTTTTCTTTTTTACGTTTTATGATGTCAATTATTTCTATCACAATCATACCTTTGTGGGTATCCCAATCTCATGCTTAATTGACTCAACCGTACTAGAAATTAAGGATTATTAGCAATGTGGCTTGTCGAAGACAATAACGAATTTGAAAAAAAAAGGAGGGGTCTGGATGATTGCAAGTGTGTATGATATACATGATGACATGGTGACATGATGACATGGGTGTATCGTTGAGCCGCCAGTGTAGCAGTGGTGCATGGGGGTTGGAGGGGAGCCAGTTGGCGGGTGGTGTCAGGGTGGTCAGGGTGGTAGCAGCATCATCACCTGTCACCCTGCTACCCTGGATGTGGCTTAACCTGCCTCCTTGATCATCTACCTGTACATCCTGTCACACACCTGCCTGATAACATTAACAGCACTCATCGCTGCCAAGCCTGCTCACATGGCATACAATGTGCGGTGAAATGGACAATGTGGGGTATACCTCTTTATAGTGGTGGGATTGGCAGTAAGACAAGCTCATGGGGTAGCTGTCCTAAATATTTCAATCAGCTAGTCGTCGCCTCTCTGTTTATATCGATACATGAACAATTTTAAGTGGTTTAAAACGAGTGTCGTACCAGAACATAGGGAAATTGCTGGGAATACACTGCTGAACCATGTGCGATAGAAATGAATCTCTCATATATTAAAACCATGTAGACAGATATGGTCCACTGCATATATATATATACCCTTCGTAGTGGTTTACACCCTATCAGGTTCTAAGGTGATGTAACCACTGCCACTGTATGTCCCAGAACCATACAGGGGTGTTGTTTTACTGTCAGTGCCACTTCTCCCATCCCTATATACTGAGAGCTTGGTAACTGTGCCTCGTGTTGTACAGATCGATAAGGGAAGGACACCTGGTAGGATGCTGGTAGCATGCTGGGGGGTAGCCGTCGGGTAAGGCTGGGCATAATGGGCTGAGTATTCCACATCTTTAGAATCAATAAACTTCCAAAAGTCCGAAGAAAGGAAGGGAAATGAAAAAAATTATTGATTATAAAGAACTTATTGATTTTGCTTTTACTTGATATATATAGCATTGGGTTGAACCGCCAGATCTATGTAAAGTTATATCTGTCCATACTACAACCTGTTTGCACTGAGGGGCTAATGAATGCAGAGGATGAATTATTTCAAAGACCCCAATGTTTAAATGTCTACTCTAATAGAACTATAAAACCATGTGTATTTCGTAATTTACATTTCACAATTCTCATTTCTCTCTTTTCAGCCGGAGGCGTCGGGAAAAGTGCGCTCACGATCCAGTTGATACAAAACCAGTAAGTACATGCAGTAGCCAGTAACCATCTCTAGAGTATTGTACACATCGGGTAACTGGGTGCCAATAACCCTTTATGTTCTTGGAATTAATTAATAATGACATATACACTGTATATTTTATGATTTTAGTTATATATTATATGTAGTAATACATCGTTCCGATCAGCTACCCTGTTGATTCTATTAAATTCGAATTTTGGTTCCAATTATATGAGTGATCAGAAATGTGATGATTTCGTGCTTTATGTTGAGATCTGCTACAGCATTGGTTCTTCCTCATTACAGCTTCGTCGAGGAGTACGATCCGACAATAGGTGAGTGGCTATGTGTGTGTGTGTGTGCTAGTTTACCAATCACAACCCCCTCCTGTCTCATTCTTCATGCATGATTGACACTAAGTTGCTGGTATTTAGTCCTGTGGTGTCCATGTTGATTCAGTATTATGTAAGAAAACGTTTGTAGGGAGAGTATCTGACTGCACAAGTCGCGTCGTGAATTTGTCTGGGAAGATCTCAATTAGACATAGCAGATACATTCTGATAGACATGATGGAGGAAATAAAAATGTGCAAGCATTTTAAAAGAAATTGGCGGAGGAGGGGGGTCTATAAAGGAAATGTTTACAAATGACGTACAACCCCCCAGTTCGAGACGTCAGTTGCGAACGTTGCCTACCAGTCCTGTATTAGGCTTTAACACGTTAAGGGGTGCTGCCACCTGGTGGCACACAGCAGATCTAAATGGTAGGACAAGATGACACTTAGCCTCTTTGTATAGTCTTCTTTGGGCCTTTCTCAAGGTGTATGTTTTATTAAGTAATGTATACTGCATGTATATATTGAATCGGTATATTATATTCTATGCATCTATCAAGTCAGACTTTTCAATTTCTTATGATAAAACTGAAATAAATAAGAATTAAATAATTACATTCTGCTTGGAGAATGACCAAAAATCTGTGTGGAGAGTGAAGTCATCCAGGTAGGACAGAGACAGTGAGTCTATGCCTATTGTGTAAAGTACACTGTGTGGGTGCTGTCACTACAGTCAGGGTGGGCCATATCAATCAGGGGCACCCCTAAAACAATGGGCAGCCCATTAACACTTGGGCTCAGAGGTGTGTGCAGTGGTCAGCTGCTGGTAGGTGTGAGTGCTCTACACACACACCCCCACCCTCCCCCATGCCAAGAAAGCTGTGAAATCTCGCCAAATGAGCGAGAAATCTTGCCAGAGGAGCGAGATTTCATGTCCTACAAGATGGCTGCCTCCATCCAGAGGGTCCAGTGGACCATCGTGTTAGAGCCTAATTTGGTGAAGCAGTGTCGGATGATCTGGTTTTGGGTTAAATTACCAAATGGGAATATTTGCCACGCCTAGAGAGCTGAGTCATCGATTTGACAAAATGTTATCTCGGCCATATCATGATGCCTGTGTGCCTCTACTCCAGCCCCCCGTCATAATGATGTTGAGGTATAAAAAGGAGATGTTCACCCGCTCCTTGCCCGTCCCCGGCCAGCCCCTGAACCCCCGGTATGGGGATTGCGCCGCTCGTGGCGCCACCTAGCCCATCGTTGAGACGCATGTATCTGATACGGCCTGATTTGATTTCATACAATTTCCTCCCTCCGTCGGGAGTAAACGAGCTGTGAGTGACTGGCTAGCCAACCACCCACCCCACACACCCTACCCCCACCCCCCCCCCACCCCCCGCTCCATAGCCCTTCCCCACTCCTGGCTATCTAAACCTGTCACTGGTAAAGAATATATTCTTGGGACTTCACATAGTAGAGGCTAGATGCGGTGATATACAGGCATGTAAGACATATGCAAAGGGAATTCGCGTTTCCATCTTCAGTAAAGGAGTGCATTATTTCAAAGTTGTAAATGTAATTTGACTCCAATGTTATGAGTCTAAACACTAAATCAATAAATACATGTACATCGTCACTGAAAGGTTGTTCATGAATCTATATGTGAGGAACAGGTATAACGGAATACAAAGCAAGAAGACCAACTCGAACTGAAGTGAAACTTTCAATGGAAGCCAGACTAAAATTTTGGCAAATGTATCCAATTGCTTTTGAATGTAATCATTTCTCTATCCTGTTCCTTTCCTACAGAGGATTCATACCGGAAACAGGTGGTCATAGATGGAGAGACGTGTCTCCTTGACATATTGGATACTGCCGGCCAGGAGGAATACAGGTAGGTGGATGTCATACCTGCTCCGACTTTTAGATTAGCTCAAGTCTACAGACACATAATTAAAGATGGCCCCCTGTCACAGTAGACGATGACCCCTGACCCGGACATGAATTAAACACTGGGAACCTTTAACTTGTGACCATGGTTGCAGCGCATGTGTCTTAACAACGCCGGCTCACATTCTTCTTGGATCTTAGTTTCGAGTAAGAAATTGGCATACGGGCTCGTCCATTGTATCGCCTTTGGTTTAAATTTGATTCTATTAATAAAGGGGTGGACACATTAAGGAATTAAGAGAAGAGAAAAAAATGGAAAAAAGATGTCAGCACTAAGATTCAGCAAGAAGGTGAGCGTTCCATGAGAGACGTGCCATGGTCTGTGGCCCACGTACATTTGCCCCAGTGTCTGTGCCCCATGACGCCTGGCCTCGTCAGTGTATGGTGTGCCCCCAGTGTCTGTGCCCCAGGACACTTGGCCTCGTCAGTGTATGGTGCGGCCCCAGTGTCTGTGCCCCAGGACACTTGGCCTCGTCAGTGTATGGTGCGCCCCCAGTGTCTGTGCCCCAGGACACTTGGCCTCGTCAGTGTATGGTGCGCCCCCAGTGTCTGTGCCCCAGGACACCTGGCCTCGTCAGTGTATGGTGCGCCCCCAGTGTCTGTGCCCCAGGACACCGGGCCTCGTCAGTGTATGGTGCGCCCCCAGTGTCTGTGCCCCAGGACACCGGGCCTCGTCAGTGTATGGTGCGCCCCCAGTGTCTGTGCCCCAGGACACCTGGCCTCGTCAGTGTATGGTGCGCCCCCAGTGTCTGTGCCCCAGGACACCTGGCCTCGTCAGTGTATGGTGCGCCCCCAGTGTCTGTGCCCCATGACGCCTGGCCTCGTTAGTACAGGGTATGCCCCCAGTGTCTGTGCCCCAGGACACTTGGCCTCGTCAGTGTATGGTGCGCCCCCAGTGTCTGTGCCCCAGGACACCTGGCCTCGTTAGTACAGGGTATGCCCCCAGTGTCTGTGCCCCAGGACACCTGGCCTCGTTAGTACAGGGTATGCCCCCAGTGTCTGTGCCCCAGGACACCTGGCCTCGTCAGTGTATGGTGTGCCCCCAGTGTCTGCCCCAGGACACCTGGCCTCATCAGTGTATGGTGCGCTTCCAGTGTCTGTGCCCCAGGACACCTGGCCTCGTTAGTATAAAGCAGTATAAAGCAGCACTACATTGATTGTGCCTCTTTGATTGTTTCAGCGCCATGCGGGATCAGTACATGCGGACAGGAGAGGGCTTCCTCTGTGTGTTCGCCGTCAACAACACCAAGTCGTTTGAGGATATCAACCAATACCGGGAGCAGGTGCGTATTAAATACGTCATGATGCCATTAGAAGTCAAGAGGAACTATGATAACGTGTTACTGATTTTTGATGTTGGTTGATAGATAAGTATTACATCAACACCACTTCAGTAGTTAAAAGCGAGAAGTAATTGTAACATTCATACTACACGAGCAACGTTTTCATTTCCGTGCTGCGTGTGATCGGTTCAGTATCAAATCTAGTGAATCTATCAAACGGTGAAGGAAATAGGATATCATAGATCTTTGCTTTCCATTTTCAGATCAAACGAGTGAAAGACGCCGATGAGGTCCCCATGGTCTGTAAGTAGCTTTCACCTGTTTTCACGTTATCAGCATTGACTTGTACAGTTTCAATGTTGACTACCCTTAGACTCTAAGTTAGGGAGGGTTTCTTATTTATGGCCGGGGTGGGGGTGAGCATTTGAGGGGGGGGCAATTTTTTTTAAGGGGTATTCAAAGAGGGGGGCTTATTTTTTTAGGGTATTCCTTAAAATGTCGTGAATTTAGTATGTTGAAATGTCGCGAATTGTAGTAAGACCTTGTGTTATATTCTACCAAATTAAGTCAATATTTTCAAAATTTTCTTCAAACTCCAGGCAAATTTCTCACTGCATCACTTTTGACACTCAGAATTGTCCAACGTTTTGCCAGTCTTCAAAAAAGCGCTGGCCTCATGTAAGCACTGGGGGTACGGGACCTTCCAATTTATAAGCACTGGGGCCCTTAAACTCGACGGTACCGTATGTAAGCCGAAAAAACGGTGATCGAGTGTCTGAAGTATGGAGGTTTGACTATTATCACTCACCAGCAAGTATCACGAGAATTTTACACGAAAACACCTTACAAATGTATGTATTTATTGCAAGGTAGATATTAAATTGTAGATAAAAAAGAGCCCAGGATTACATGCATACAATTAGTATATATGCTAATGTTGTTTTTGTAATAAAGTTGAAAACGCTCTATGGTGGGGGGGGGGGTGCTTTTTTTTCAACCTATTCCGTAGGGGGGGGGCTTTTTTTTCAACCTATTCCGAGGGGGGGGCCAATTATTTTTGACGTATTCGATTTGCCAAATGCTCACCCCCACCCTTGCCATAAAGAATGAATCCTCCCTTAGAGCCAGGCATTCCACCCGTAAGATCGGTATGATGCCGAATTAAGCTCCAGCCACGAGCTGTTGCAACATCCATCATGATCAGAACGGCTGAACTTTAAATCCCTGAAAATAAGCATTGTAGTATAGTTTTATATATACAGCCTCTTGTCCTGCACACTGTAATGGGGACATAAAGATTGTCAACGCCGAGTTCACTTTTTGTCCGAAAGTACTAGGGCCTAGTTTCTTACTATAGTCATTCTTTTGTCAATATTTTTAAAACACCTCCTTTTTGGTTCAGTTACAAATGAAAACATCACACGATTTGCTCTGTAATACATGTACTTTGTAATAAAAGAGTCTCGTTTAGAGCTCACTGAAACGAAAATTATTTCAAATATAGGTACCGGGTATACATATAAAACACTAAAGATAATGAGCAAACCTTAATAGGTCAAGATCTAATGTCTGAAATCCAAAATAAAGTAGTCAACCTCTTATCAGCCAACCTATCACATCCCAGACCTGCGTATCGTAAGGTGTTCCCATCCTAGTAAAACTGTAATATAGGTCACGATTACTGAATCTTGGTATTTGTTGTGTGTTTTGACAGTGGTAGGAAACAAGGTAGATCTGCAATCACGGACAGTGGAGACCAAGGAGGGTAGTGCGCTGTCTGCGTCATACGGCATTCCCTACATCGAGACGTCAGCCAAGACTCGGCAGGGGGTGGATGATGCCTTCTATACACTAGTTAGAGAAATTAGGAAATACGTAAGTCATTATACAGCCTCTGTCAGACCGTTTAGTTCCCATACATACATTATGATCTATCAATTTGTCTTTCAAGTAGATATTAATCTCAGTGCGTATTGTCCAATAGTATTGTTTTCAATTTTAGAAAATACCGGAAGGATTGATATAACATGTCATGGAAATTATGTTACTTCCTCCCGTTAGCATACTAGGGAACCAACCCTGAAAATGGTCCAAAGATCAGTGACATAATTGTTGAATGTTCCCTAAGAAATGCTACGTAAAGAATTTAATAGAGTACAATTGGTTCGGGTGGTGTTTGCAGTGGTGTTACCTTGTAATTCCATTCAACGGAAAATACAAATGAAGGGAGACTTCTAAAACGCTATATAGACAAATGCCAATGCCCATTGGTACCGTCTCTGCTGTTTTTCACGAGTGGCGGCTGGGGCATAGTATATACAACTTTTTCTTTAATAGACTATTGAATAGGGCCACATTTATTCAATGGCTGCATTTCCACTACTTAAGCATAATGAATCTTGTATCTAAAATTTTTTATTAATCATATTCCTTATGCTTTACATTTTGCAGAAAGACAGAAAAGGCAAAGACAAAAGCAAGAAGCCGCGAAGGAAGAAGTGTGAGATCTTGTAACCATGGCAGTGCGAATCCAAACTAGTTTGTTTCCATGCAAGAACCATTAAGTAGATCAAGAGGAGGCGCCGACATGTGAGAAAGGAAGCGGACAGTGTGTGTTTGTGTACACCCCCCGCCCCACCATCTCATCTGTGTAGCCGCCTAGCCTGCAGCCCCCAGCACCACCAACCTGCACCTCCACCCTCACACCACTGTCTACAATAGCTGCTCTAGCACTCACACCCACAGCCCACACTCACCACACCTCTAGGGATGGGCACCAAACTCATTTGACCCTTTAAGGGCAGCATTGCATCAATTCCCGGTGTTGCATTCATGTATCGTGATGACGCAACAGGATTGATACAATCCCAACAGGTCGGGATGATGCACAAATGCAGCGCCGCTGAGTCGCTCACTGGTGCTACATTGGTGCATCATAACAACAAATGAACATTAAGCATTGAGGACCGTGCCGTCCTTAAAGGGTTAACTACCTTTTGACACCCTTCTCTCCTCAACCCATTCACAGATTGTACTCACGTCTATGGGTGAATTGTCAAGTCGGTTTATGGAAGGAAACAAAACGTATTGTTGTGTACATTATGATCCGTAGAAACTGCAAGTGTGGTGGTTTAAGACTTATGAAGCTCATTCTTTACACAGAAACAAACAACATTTCACGTGTCTCAATATAATGGAATTTGTGTAACGAAACAAATTGTTATATGCAGTGTGTGTGTATGGCATTCTTCTATACTGTGAAATGCCAGGATCCAAGCAAAGACTCGTTTCCGTTCATTGTGCCACAGTTGTGACAAAATTTGACTTATATGTCAAAAGACTTTTCAGTGTATTGGCATGTCAGTAGTACTATTGACTCCTTAAATATGTTAACATATTGACCTGTTCCATTTGAGAATTTAGCCTCATAGGTATTAAAATTGGTGGTAAGAAAAACAATGAATTCGCTCAGTTTGCTGGATCTAGCAAACCTCAAAATCCTTTTGGTATTGATATTGTTGAAAATTATAAGTGAATAGTTATACATGTACTTTGAATGAAATGAAAAGATGCATTATCATTGCAGCGATATATAATTGGGATTGTATAATGAATGAGCCGCTCCCTATGTGTTGGTAGTGGAGCAGCTCAGTGTAAGAATCACTTTACGAGTATGCCTGACACCATGTATAGAGCAGGAATTGTTTCCTGGCCGAGCACAAGTTATACACGACACTAACACAAATGACAACAGTTGAAGCCGTCTTCCCGTCATTCTGTAGCCGAGATATTTTTTGTCAAAAGACCACATATTACATATATTTAACTTTTTATATAGATAGAATATGTGTGGAACTAGTTGACCTATGTAGGTATCAGTATAATTAATGCCCGATTCATGACCGTAGATGTCACCATTTCTGAGTTGTAACAACTGTTTCTTCAATATCCAAAAGCCCTCTGTGTATATGTATTTGCCACGATCTCACTTCTCAAGATCAGCGTTGCAATACAAAATAACTTTGTACTTTTATATTTCACTAATTATTTCAATTTGAATGTCTATGTATATAATAGCCTTATAGTCAACTGTTCGGGACTTTGTTTTTTAAAGTATGAGATAGGTAGTGCAACATTAATTGACATGTGCGAGTCAAGGATTATGAAAGTTGTGGGTTACACGTATTCAAAAACCTTGCCACTAGAACCTAGGAAATGTAGAAAATTAGTGCGGGTGACAAAGGAATTTAAATGTTTTAGATCGATATATCTGTTGCCTATTTCTGACTTCATATTGCTGCATTCAACCTTGATAGATCATGTGATCCCCCCCCCCCCCCTTTCAGTGATTGACTATAAAAGGAAGATGGACTTAGTCTGTAATTGATGGGATAATATTTAGAGAATTTGATCAATACATAGGCTATAAAGTGGTGTAGGCTGGTGAAGCCGTTTCTATTGTTCATAATCGTTGTTAGATTCTTCTATTGTTTCTGTATTGATTTTCTTATAGATGTGGAGTACAATGGGAAGCTTTCTTATCATTTTTGTGTCAGGAATGGAGAGTTGCTAATGGTTTCAGCTGTCTCCACTTACATCAGGGCCTAATGTGTTGGTTACTGCAAATGTATAAAAAGATAAGTTTACCTAATGGTAGTTCCCCTGACCCCACTCAGCCCCCACCCTCCAACCCCTTACAAACTCATTACAAACATATGGTGCCTATTGTGAATTAAAGAATATTTGAACTCAGAGGATTTAGTTCGACATTGTCGCCAGGGATATCTAAGCCAAAAACTGCAGAATCTTTTTACTCAACTCTTCTTGTTACATGTATGGGGAAACTGATTACCGGTAGTACTAGCAATATCTTAGCTTCATGCTGAGACTCGTCCACTCGTCGACTAGAACCTCGCCGGTTCTTGGTCGTGATCCCGGTAACTTGCATGACAACTTATACCATCGATAAGCATTGTCCTGATGTTCTCAAATTGACTCCCCCTACCCCTCCTCCAACCCCTTTCACACTGTGGCATACCTATTGTGTCTACCTGACTAGTTTAGGAACGCTGAATAGCAATTAGACCAAGTATTTTAGTGTTTTAGTAAAGATTATATACAATATGCACAAACCAAATGGGCCATGGTTTGCCTAAACATTATAGACAATAGCCGTTTCTGTGAATACACCGCTTTAGTCGGAAGATTTAGGTTAGTGAACGATTGTATTTTTCTCTGAAGACGTTTTATATGGAAGCATTGCATTAAGAAACAATCTGTTTAAGGTACAACTCTGCTGATGCCACCTTTACTTGCATCTCACTCCACGTTTGGTGCGTGCGGCATAGGGATATCTTAGTCACTGAGCTGTAGAGGCCATGTAGAATAGCACATTGGGATAACTTGACAGGGCTACATGGGCATGGGGTCTGGGTATGTGTGAATTGGCCAGGGGTTGGAATAGAAATGGGATAGAGCTGAGTGGAGCCGGAATATATCTGTCTGGCCGAGGCGAACCGTTTCTGTGGATTGGACTAAGTATTGACTAAGTTTTGGAGGGTGAAAGGAATTATTGAGTGTAGAAGGGATACTGAAAAGTCATAGAGGGAGGGTACTTTACGGTAGATCGGGGATCCTTATTAATGTACAGATACTAGCTTCCTCTGTTATGCCAAAATGCAGTCTTTGCTTTATATCAATTTCTCGCTTAGCAAGGATGGCTGCTATTTCTAAACCCAGAAAACAATTCTTCTTAATGCATTAACATAGAACCCCTGTCAATATTCTGTACATACAGTCTTATGCAAACTTACCAATGTCTTATAAGTCTTGGCATCAATACCGGTCTGACAAAGCAATTCATACTTTTAGTTGGCCAGACGAGGGAAGTGTCATCAAGTGCTTATTTGACTGTTGTATGTAAGTAATAGTGTATCCCTTTTGGTGACACATCTTTTCCCCCATGCCTGGTGTATGGTTTAATGTAGTCAAGGTATGATTTTTCTCTGATAATTTCACTGTACATTTATGTTATGGATGCTTTGTAAAATCTTCTGTAGTGTGTAATCTGAATTAGCAAAGCGGTTGCCACTGAAATCGTAACCATAAGCAGAACTTTCTTTTTTTTTAACAAAATGTATAAACTATTTTTTCATGCTGGTCTGAACAGTATTAACATTCTTTTCTGTTATGTGAATTATAATCCGAATTATATATAAATATATATATATATACACATGTATAAAACAATAGTTGATGCATTCTTATTTTTAGTGACCATCTTACATGGTTTTATTGAAGCAGACAGATTGCACTTGTGTTGTGAAGTAAAAAATACAAGTCGCAATGAGTCACATAATGAACTCATTAAATAAACAAGACTTCTCATCATAGATTTATACTGAATTTGTGCTTTGTAAGGCAACTCCTTTTCAAAGAATGTTACTTTTGTAAACAAAGGAACTTTCACCGAGTGCTAGGTAATGGGTGTCTGTGGCATAAAATGTTTCACAAATGATGCCAGTCTTTCCAGAATTAATCAAGCGAGAGAGAAAGGCGTCAATAATGTTCAAATTTCTCAGACTTGAATAATTTCAAAACCCAGTGTACTACGAGTCACTTACGAGTTATACGTCATACTGGACCTAATCACTGGGTGTGGTGTATGTAGTGATCTTGTCGCTTGTAATAGTGACCGGTCTCTTTCTATTCATTTCCTAGTGCAAGTACTGGAATACTGGGAGGGTAAAGCCAAGCTTTTTAAAATAAATCATAGTGCCTGTCTGCGAGATGGTTTTGGGTATGTCCAACTTGCAAAAATAGGAACATAGATGAACTCTTCTTGATCTGAAATGACTGATGTTATGCCAATGTGATTGCCAGTCTCAGATCACTCGCTTTATTCGCTCAGCGTCACGAACGACATTGTCACTGCACATCATTCCATTTGTTTGTCACTTCTCTGCCTGTGTGCACAGCTCGTTTGATGATATGACAATGGCATACACCTATCCCGCAGTACCTCCTTTTTCACTGTACATAGTATATATACTGATGATCTTTGTAAAGCTGTGCGTCAGTGTGTGCGTCTTTCTATACTAGCTGCTAGACTGTAGTAGAATGTCACTGACAAGTGGTGAACTGTAGGTAACTTTAGAATCATTTGGTATTAGCAGGTCACCCCAACTTCCTGCAAGGTTTCTGACTAGAAACTCTCCATCAAAGAAAGCGCTTTCCTCTCAGGGGAACTGTGTGTTAGTTGCATACAAGTACCATGTGTATATGCTTCATGTCCTCATACAACTGGTTTATTGATTCAACTCACATCTAAAGGTGGTAGAGCACTCCCATTCTAACACGACACATGTTCATACTCGGGAGGCATGAGACTGAATTGAATCCATGACATTAATGGCATTTCATCATACTTGTGTTTGTTATATGAATTCCCCACATGTTATTAATACAGAGGGTGATTATCTATGCTGTAACAAACCCCAGTCCAACAAATTCACTGTGAGTTTTTTTGTAATACTTTAAGAAAAAAGTAGAAGCACCATTTCTAAAAATGTGTATAACAGATGTGATACATTTTGTATGATCTGCTGTACAGATTCTTAGAAGGGACGTAACAAAACATGTATTAAAATATAGTTATCGCTGTTTTGCAGGATACACATAAAAGTAGACATGTTCACCTTTTGATGTGAAATAGAAACTTGTGGTGCTGAAAAGTTACAACACCAAAAGTGTACAGTAGGGGTGTTCATCTTTATATGTGATCAGGTCACTTTGTGTGCTTGCGTCAAGGCGTCACCGTTCTGCGGATACGCATTACTCTGCTACTTACTATAACATATAGGTAACCGCAATGTCACACGCCTCATCTGCCGAATGGTTGTTTAACCCCCATATGTCCCATCCTAATGGGGACTCTCATACTTTGTGCTAATTAATATGCACCTGTTTTTGCTTCTTGTGCTCAATGCATCTTTATCAACTTTTAAAGAAATGAACAGAACATATTTTGTGTAGGGAACAAGCTATAATCTTTTTCCAAGTTTTAGTGCTGTTCAGTCCCAAGGGAGAGGTTGTTTTTCTTCTTTTCGATGATATTGACTTAACCGAACTATAAGAAATGTTGTAAAATGGATAATCATTTATGATGGAACAAGTTGCTCCTACCAGATTATTAATATCACCCTCACCGTTTTGTTTCTCTGTAAAGTGTTATTGTTCTGGATATTTTATTTACAGTTATAATATGGCATTTTACATTTCCTTGAGGTCATTTTGATGAACTGTGAACATTGGAACGTAAAGTCACTATGTCTACATCTGTCCTTGTGTGAGTGAATAAAAACTAAACCAAGCGTATATAAAATGGGTTTACTGCATCATTTCACTGTATGGCCTACTCAAACCAAGCATGTATAGAGTGGGCTTACTGCATCATTTCACTGTATGAATTACCGTAAACCGTAAATTCCCGCGTACTACCCGCATCTTGATCCCTACTGTAGAATACTGTGATGTCTTTTACATATCTGCAAATAGACATCACTTAAAGAGTGTACAAAGTTTAGTCAACAAGGCATTAAGAGTGGCTTATAGACGCACGGGTATCACAAGCAGAACTGCCTTGCATCGAAAGGCAAAATTGAACAGCCTAAAGGATAGGAGGGAGCTTCATCTACACCTCATGGCTTTTAAGAAGTCATTAGTTGTAGATAATTTGGACAACAGACCTGTAAGAACAAGGCTACATGATAATCGCTTGTTAACACAGACTAGAGCCAAAAACCCTGCTTACCGGAAGAGCCTAAGGTATAGACTGGCAGATGTATGGAATGGACTACATAATGATGTACGGGCATTGAAGACAAATAGTGAGTTTGTAGCTTGGACAAAAAAACACTTCTCGGATCGTTTGGCAAATTATTATCACCTAACTTGGACCTAGACCCCCCCACCTCTCCCATGACCTGAAATCCAACTGACCATTGGATTTCCAACCAAGGACAATAACATTGTCCTTTAAAAATATATAGGGATAGTTATTTATTGGTCAGTTACGATAGTAACTGACCTCTATGCATACCCTAAGGAAAACCCAGATGCGCGGCCTTGCATGACGAGTCAATGCACACATGCACCACTCTCCCATAGAGAACCCCTTTGCCATAACCCATGGAGCTCCACTGCCACCACCACCTCTGGGAGAACCCAGTACATTCTAGTCCTGAAAATGTGATGTTGGCCACCACTAGCAACCCACACATGGCACCACCAACCACCGTGCACCATTGCCTGCACCACCCCGGGCACTTTCCAGTACATTCTAGTCCTGAAAATGTGATGTTCCAGCAACACACACATGCCACCCAAGCCACCACCTCCACCACCCACGCCACCACCTCCACAAACACACATACGCATGTGGCATTTGGAAAATCACTGGAGCCCGCCTAAGTTATCACACCTCCCATAGGAGGCCCCTGGCACCACCGCGGTGGCCTAATCCCCACATTGCGGCCCTTAAAGGGAAGTGGGATCGTGTTTGTTAATGGTCTCGGGACCATTAGATTCCCAATGACCATGTAGCTAATTTTAGTACAATACGTTATTTCTCATTTCTGACACCAGAATTGTAATCTCCAGAAAAAGCTACCCCAAATTCATATATTACGCGTACATATATGTCACCGCCCGGCAGCATGCAACTGCTGTTTTACGTCTCAGCCGAAAAAGCGAATCGAACGGAGCATCAACAGCGACGGCATCTTCTTTTCCGTTTCGTCGTGTAGGTCAGCTGCGGGGCGGCGTGTGCTATAGACCTCCCCCCGCCCTGATCCCCCTGCCCCCTCTCCATTTATCCCCATCTCCATTTATCTGTTTATCCCAATCTCCGTCTGTCCCGTTCTCCCTTTATCCCGTTCTCCGTGTATCCTGTTCTCCATTTATCCCGTTCTCCGTTTATCCGTTCTTGGTTTATCCCTTTATCCAGTTCGCCCTTTCTCCCGTTCTCCCTTTAACCTGTTCTCCTTTTATCCTGTTCTCCGTTCATCCCGTTCTCCATTTATCCCGTTCTCGGTTTATCCTGTTCTCCCTTTCTCCCGTTCTCTGTTTATCCCATTCTCCGTTTATCCCGTTCTCCCTTTATCCCGTTCTCCCTTTATCCCATTCTCCGTTTATCCCGTTCTCCATTTATCCCGTTCTCCGTATATCCCGTTCTCTGTTTATCTCCCTTCTCCCTTTATCCGTTCTCCCTTTATCCCCTTCTCTGTTCATCTCCGTTTATCCCGTTCTCCCTTTATCCCATTCTCCGTTTATCCTGTTCTCCGTTTATCCCGTTCTCCGTATATCCCGTTCTCTGCTTATCTCCCTTCTCCCTTTATCCGTTCTCCCTTTATCCCCTTCTCTGTTCATCTCCGTTTATCCCGTTGTCCGTTGATCCCGTTCTCCGTTTATCCCGCTCTCCGTTTATCCCGTTCTCCCTTTCTCCAGTTCTCCCTTTCTCCAGTTCTCCCTTTCTCCAGTTCTCCATTTATCTAGTTCTCCCTTTATCCCGTTCTCCCTTTATCCCGTTCTCCCTTTATCCCGTTCTCCCTTTATCCCGTTCTCCGTTTATCCCGTTCTCCCTTTCTCCCGTTCTCCATTTATCCCGTTCTCCATATCTCAAGTTCTCTGTTTATCCCGCTCTCCGTTTATCCCGTTCGCCGCTTATCCCGTTCTCTGTTCATCCCATTCTCCGTTCATCCTGTTCTCTGTTCATCCTGTTTTCCGTACATCCCGTTCTCCGTTCATCCCGTTCTCCGTTCATCCCGTTCTCCGTTCATCCCGTTCTCCATTTATCCCGTTCTCACTTTATCCAAATGAGCTTCAAACCACAAGATTAAAACCGCTATGCCTAGGGGTCACTCATTTGATATTCAGCAGGAATGATTAATGACCTAACCTGGCACAATGCAAGCCAAAGGAAATGTTCAGTTGGCAGACAAAGTTGGCAAGCAGCTCAATATATATTCAAAAGGAATGATTAATGACCTTATCTGGCACAATGCATGCCAAAGGGGCATGCTCAGTTGGGAAACAAAGTTGGTAAGCATTCTAACCTGGCACAATTCATGCTAAAGGAACATGTTCAGTTGGCAAAACATCTGAATATATAATGACGTGCCTCTTTGAAGCATGTCCAAACAGAGCCAAACCATTTTTCCTTTGGATACTGTGCCATTTAGTGACTTCAGCAAGTGTCTGGACAGGTGCCAGCCACATCTGTTTGATGTGACAGTGCCTTTTTGAAGCATGTCCAAACAGATCCAAACCTTTTTTCTTTGTATACTGTACCATATGGTGACTTCATATCAAATACAATATATATTCTATGTAATTGATATCTTATCAAAATATAATGCTCTATCCAGCCTAGCTTCACATCCATTTATATCCTACATAACTTAAGTGTGACATGAATAATTAATGAGTCTACATGGTCAAACATGTCTAAAAGAATGACCTAAATGCATTCACAATGAACTTTTACTTTGGTCCCTTGCCAAATATCCATATTAAGCATACCATTAACATATTAAAACTGTGACATGAATAATTAATGAGGCTACATGTTCAAACATGTCTATATTGTTACCTACTTAAACTTATCTTTGATGTGAAACATGGCCAGACATGTCTCAAACTCAAGCAGCCAAATATATATTGATGTGCCACTTTGAAGCATGTCCAAACAGATCCAAACCGTTTTTACTTTGAATACTGTACCATAAAGTCACTTCATATCAAATACAGTTTATATGTGCTATGTAATTAATATCTAATCAAAATATAATGCTCTATCCAGCCTAACTTCATATCAATTTGTATCCTACATAACTTTAATAAGTGTGATATGAATAATTAATGATGCTGCGTGTTCAAACATGTCTAAAATATGACCTAAATGCATTCATAATGAGCTTTTACTTTGGTCACTTGCCAAATATCCATGTTATGCATATCATTAACATTCAAAAATGTGACATGAATAATCATTGAGGCTACATGTTCAAACATGTCCATATGGTGACCTAATTAAACTCATGTCATGCATATCATTGACCTACTTAGCAATGACCTACTGACCTACTAAGCAATGACCTACTGACATACTGACCTAGATAAAAAGAGAAGTATTGACCTACTTAGCAATGACCTACTGACCTACTTAGCAATGACCTACTGACCTACTTAAAACTTGCAAAACCAGCTAACGTATCCCATGCTATATACTACTGCCATGGCTGTGAACTGGAAAAGGTTATAGATAAGGGAGGCCGATTTAGTTGACACAGAAGTGTCAATGGATCAATTGTAATCAGGCTCTATCGATCTTGATTCACGAGAACTGCTCGAATTCAAAGACTCCTCTTTGATCAGGAGAAAACAGCTACAAGATTGAGCATCACAAGACCCTCTGCTATTTGACTGGTCTTTGCATACAGCAATGAGGTGTGTTCTCCCCACACCATTGCCAAATGTGATTCAACTATCCTCAAAATGCTTTGCTGTAACTGTTCTTCCTCAGACCCATGCTGTTCATGGAAATGTTACTTGCTGATGATCATGCTTGATTGCACTGCACAGATATGTGGAAATGTCAGATCATTGATTCACATACTTAATGTCCCATCCAAATGAGGTTATGTCGGACAATCTAGAGGAGGGAACCATTGTAGATTGATTGTATTCAATGAGATAGTGAATGAAGCCATTAGTGTGTGCTACTAAACTAACCATCAAGCAAATAGTCAGAAACTGTTATAGCATTATACATTTTGTATCTGTATAAAGGTATGTCAGCAGACTGAGGTTATTACATAGTAATGATAGACAGCTGCATGTTCATGTTTGTGTATTGCTGATATTAAGACAGCTATATTGTATCATTCACTGCCGACAAAGGGACTGGCTAATAATAAGTGAACTATCGGAGGACTGGCAGGGTGTGAGCTGCTTTAATGATTGGTGTAAACAACATCATAGATTTATGGGAGCTCTGAGGATGCATCTTATAGACACCACTAATATGACTTGTCATCACCTCATAGTCAGGAGGCTTGCCAGCAGCTCCCAGATCCAGTATATACTGTAGCATCGACACCCTCGCAGCAGCGCGGGAAGCACGGACGCTGACGCAGCAGTGCTGCCGCCTATGGGCACATAGGGCCTACAAGAACTAGGATTGGCATCCAGATTGGAGCTGCCATCTTGCCGCATGTGCGACTACATAGACCGTACTAGTAATCATGTCATTCTAAACCAAATAAATGCATCTCAATCAAACAACAGATGTTACATATACAGCAGACAGTGTTTAGTTACCATAGTCACAGCAGCAATATACTAACATGTTTAAAGATGTGAGTTTTCAAGATCCATGATAAAAAGTGCACAAAGTGCATAAAAATCATAACATGAAATCAAAACTTTCTGCATATCAGCATATTGGTTGCTATGGAAATGACCTGTCATAGAAGGAATCCCCTTAGTTGGGAGACTCCTCTGAATATATGAGCTGAGTAAGTCTTGAGGTCTTGTAGTATAGTTGGTATTTATTACAAGTTGACAGCAACAGTACAGTAAGTACAATGTAGGTTCCACTCAGTAACATCTATCCACACAATAGTATAGGACTTGGTAAGTATCCCGGGGTAAGAAGGGGAGACTGGGGCAAAACGGACCCCTTAAGGAAAGATGGCAAATTACTCAGAGGTAAACCCCTGAATTGAAACATTTATTTTTTCATAACAAAGCATAGAAGTATACCATCCATGAAAATAATTAATATTGTGCTAGTATCATTAATAGCGTAGTGGGATAGCATAACATATTCTGACCTACGAAGGTCATGGGCTAAAAGTCCCGGGGAAAAAGGGTTTTTGGGGCGGGGCAAAAGGGACCCTGGAAATTTCTTAATCTTGAATTTTTTTTTTTCATAATTTTCTTGCTCCCATCTTTTAGCTATGTTATTACTCAGTTCTTTAGGTATTTCTTTGTTGTCATGCATGACCATTATCTAACATTTTTCAATTTAAGTTGATTTTTATGACCGTTGAATATCATGCATTTCCATAAAATTTTCCCTGAATTCAGGAAAAATTCCCCAAAACCCCAAAAATACCCCACAAAAAAAAAATAGGCTTATAAGAAATAATTTTATATTCAAATAAGCATGTCTCATCATTCTTATCATTTTTTAGGCCAAGCATGGTTATTTTTTCATGTTTTGATCATTTCTATGGGGTTTCACCATAGGAATTATGATTGTGAGGGGAGGGGGTCCGTTTTGCCCCAGCTTTATGAAAAATATGTGAAAAATTATCTTGCCAAAATAAATAACTGTAGGGTAATATTTTTTTCCAATGACTTTGCAAATATGTTACACAATATTTTAGCTATAAAATAATATTGTTTTAGCCATAAACTATTAACATATACCTACAGTAGGGATACGAGAGTGGCTAGGTGTCTCTTGGCCATACGCCTGATGTGCAAGGCGGCTTAAATCATTAAAAATATACATAATTTATTTTGTAGTTATAAAAGATTAGGGTGGCATTAGGATGGGTAAATGGGTTCGCCAATAGGAACCAGAATTCTTTTTGTTAGTTATAATAGATTAGGGTGGCATTAGGGTAGGTAAAAGGGTTCGCCAATCGGAACCGGAAGCGGAACCGGAAGTGAAATCTGCGACCTTGAACTTCATAAATACGTCAGGCGTATTGCCAAGAACGTCAACCCGGCAGGCTGCGCACACTGGCCGTTATCAGTTTGGGGACAGGACCACTATTCTAGGACGCCCTAAGTGAACTGTACTTGTACTCACTACCTAGGGCATACTAGTATAATGGCCTGCCCACCAGGATCAGTGTATCTAAGCATTTATCTTATATCTCTCTTTTAATCACCATGTACTATATATCATGTTTGGTACCGTTAGAAAGAGAATATATCAATGAAATTACTGGCCAATTTAGAAACTGCAATCATCTATATTCATTTAGATATCATGTATCAAACATGACACATTTATTAAATACCCTTATAAAGACCCAGCAAAACCAATTTCCGAATTTTCTGTTAGATTTGCTGATAGAAATAAACATACAGAGAAGTACCCTAGACACTGATCTATCACTCTGCGTTTTGGTTTTATGTCCTATTGGAATGGTAAGGTCATAAATAGGGGGAAATCATTAGGAAAAGTGAGATATTCTCGCAAACCCTAGCCGTCATTGTTGATGTAAGTAACACCTATTGTTCTGTGATTACAGATAAGGTACTGAGGGGACTTGCCATAGGCTAGTGGTCATGGTCTAATGATCACACCATATGTACCATTTAAATGGTACGCCCTAGAACCGTACCAGAATACTGGTATGGTCTAGTTAAAAGGACTGAACCCTAGTAGCAGTGCGTACTAACAATGCCTTCCCGTCCCCTACCTGGTTATGCGGGCCGCCTGTGGGGGCGCCCGCACGCGTCATACATGACAGACCCATCTCTATAGATACCCACTCAGGGTACCTTTTGACATTGAGCAGAGAATCAGTAGGGCCTATCTGGTGGCCATGTTGGTTGTTCTGTCATTTATTTGCAGTTATTAGTAAGGATGAGAATGTTTCAGCTTCAATCATTAGGCATTATTTTGTTGATTTCTGGTTGCCATGGTTACCTAGGACCTGTGAGGGTCTTTGGAATGGTTGTTTTTTAGCTAGTTTGAATTTGGTGCTGCAGTGTGGCCATGTTATGTTAGTCTATAGGCTTCATGCATAAAGACACTCCTTTTTCATTCTTGGTTATTGACATCTGTTTATTGATCTAGTTAACACAATATTTCATGTAACTGCTGTTTATGCCTATGATTCTTTATTCCACCACAAGTAGATTTTGTGAAATTATGTGAAACCATGTCTGAATCAGTCCCCCAAATAAGATCAAGTTCAAGGTTGAGAAAGTTACCTGCAAAGCTACAGAATTGTGTATTGGACCATGATAAATCAGATATGGCCCTAAATACAGTTCCCGGTGGGCACAAAACCTTGATTCAACGTTGACAACTGGTTGATATAGGGTTACAGGGTAGATCAACTTGTTTTCAACATTGATGCAATGTTACTATTTCAACATTGTCAACCAACACCTGTTTCAACATTGATGAAATATTTGGATATGAACATTCAATCAACCATGCGTTTCCCACCTTTCCCACTAGGTGCCTCCACAACCTACTCCTTGGCATTTCTATCTACATGCTACATCTATTTTCCCCAATTGTAAGCTCTAATTTTCTCATCACTGTATACAATTGATCAAAATGTCATTCATTTTCATTGACAACTATGGTGTGTGCATTTGGTTGACATTTGGAATTAAATGATTAGAATACATGCATGGTTTCAGTAAGGCACCTAAGAATAATAGATAAAGCCTCAGTCCTGACCAGGTCAGTTTGAAATGGATGTGAATGCCTCTTAGTGTGATCATCAGAGGTCATTAATGTACCCCTACCCTGGATGATGCTAGAATTAGCATTTAATCTTGGAGAAATGGGGGGGGGGGGTGTTGTAATGAAAATATATAAATTGAAAAAATGTGTCTACATAAGAATGCTGCATCTAATATACTGAATCTCAAATTATGCATCAGCAGTCAATATTAAATCAATGTAAATCATTTTATTGTGTATATTCTTTGTTGATTCACAATGGCCATATCAATGTTGAATCACTGATGAATGATCAATGTTGATGACCTCATCAATATCAACCAAATGACAACCCTGTAGCAACTGTTGATATCATGTCGCTACACACATTGAATCAACATTGAATCAACTGAAGTTTGCCCACCGGGTTAGGCCTATGCCTGACAGTGACAGTCAAAGGACAGCAGCATGCCTATGGTAGGCCTACCAGAGGTTTTTCTTGATGTGGAGCAGAATTCCACACTACCATCAGTTATGGCTGACACTACTAGTGACAGTGACAGTGTCCTGCCAAAGGAAAGCAGCCTGCCTACGACAGGCCTACCAGTGGTTATTTTTGATGAAGAGCAGAATTCCACACCATCAGTTATGGCTGACAGTGACAGTGTCTAGTTAAAGGACAAAAGCCTGCCTACAGTAGGCCTACCGGTGGTTATTTTTGATGTAGAGCAGAATTCCACACCACCATCAGTTAACACTGGTAACACATCTCTTACTCTCTTAGATGACACAAGAGATGGATACTATGTAGAACCTAGAGGTGCCCAGGAGTTGTTTGAGATGTTAAACAGTGCCAGTATTTCACTATCCAAGGATAGTACTATACATAGTATAATAGATATCCCTGAGGAGGACCAGGCCTTCGTGTCAACATCAGTAAATTCTTTCTTGGATGAGACAACCAATAAAGGTTATGTGGAACCACAAGGCACCCAGGAGTTGCTTGAGATGATAGACAAGAATCTCGAGGGAGGATCCGTTCAGCCAGCGAACACACAGGCTCTTCTTGGCCTCATAGACCAACATCTCGGGGACGGTACAAGTACTCAGGAAGCAGCATCATCTGTCAAAACCCCACCAAAAGCAAGTAAAGAGGGAAAAGGGCCAAATGCATCAACATCTAAAGTATCGGGATCAACTGCGAGAAATGCATGTCAATCTCTTCATAAAAAGGTGGATCTAGTGCAGAAGCAACTGGATAGTATAGAGAAATACGTTGGGATCATCCCAGAAATCCAGCAGCTAATCCAAAGACAGAAAAGCTGTGATGATATGTCAGAAGAGATTCTGAAGATGCAAAATAAAATCAGGAAGTTGGAGAAGGATGTGCATGAAGCCAGGGAATAAAAACAAGGCTGCTGATCAAAAACTGACTGATGCATACCAAATGCATGGTCATCTAAAAGATGACCTTGACGAATGGAGGAAGAGAGCTACTTCTGCTGAAGAAAAACTCAAGCTATGTAAGGACAATGTGGTAGACAGTACTATACGGTACATAGCCAGAGACCTGAGTTGATAATACCTGTGCTGCCACCATCTGTGAAAGCTAAGAACTATATGGTTGTAGTGGGTTACACCTTTTGTGCTGGGGCAGTTTGGCTTCCTGTACCTGAATGACAAGACATGTTTTCAAGGTCACTCCAGTAAAGAACCTTCCAATCTTCACAGGACTTAAATGTTTACTTGCTAAGTATCCAACAGACAATTCTTCACAGAGTGATAGTGAGTCTGGGAACAGTTCTAGTGAACAGCAAGACAAAAGTACCACAAAAAAGCAAGTGCCAATTAAGATGTCTATCACAGCAGTTTGTAGCCACAATGCCACAGTCCCAGAGCATGACATCTAATATCTCTTCAACAGTTCTAGAGAAGCCAAGTGACATAGTAAATGTTCACAGCCCACATATCTTGAGTGCAATGGAAGAGCGAGCACCTTTTAGATATAAGGGTCGCGAATATAGGTATGCGGAGGTGGCGTATCAATCTGAAAAGATAGTCCACATTCTCGGCGAGGACTCACCTAGCCTACAGGAGATAGCAAAGCTCACAGGGCTTGAAGCCAAAGCTTTTGTGAAAGACATCGCCCCATACTCCAGATCATGGCAATCCTGTAAGGAAAGGGTGATGAAGGACATTTGCAGTTGCCTAGAGAATAAGGACAAGACATTTAGAGAGGCACTGCTGTCTACGAGGTCACTTCCCATAAAGCATCCAGTATCGGACAAATTCTGGGGAACAGGAACTACAGGAAAGCAAGGAGAAAATAAGTTCGGTGAGATTCTCATGAAAATTCGAGCTAGAATCAGAGCTAAATATGAGAATGCAGTCCCCAATGTTCCAGCATCACCCAGTGGGCACAAAACCTTGATTCAACGTTGACAACTGGTTGATATAGGGTTGCAGGGTAGATCAACCTGTTTTCAACATTAATGCAATGTTGCAATTTCAACGTTGTCAACCAACACCTGTTTCAACATTGATGCAATTGATGCAATGTTTGGATATCAACCTTAACACTGCTTAAATCAACCATGGGTTTTCCCACCTTTCCCACCAGGTACCTCCACAACCTACTCCTTAGCATTTCTATCTCCATGCTACATCAATTTTCCCTAATTGTAAGCTCTTATTTTCTCATCGATGTATACAATTGATCAAAATGTCATTCATTTTTATCGACAATTATGGTGTGTGCATTTGGTTGACATTTGGAATTAAATGACAAGAATACATGCATGGTTTCAGTAAGACACCCTTTATGTTGCTAAGAATAATAGATAAAGCCTCAGTCATGACCAGGTCAGTTTGAAATGGATGTGAACGCCTCTTAGTGTGATCATCAGAGGTCATTCATGTACCCCTTCCCTGGATCGTGCTAGAATTAGCATTTAATCTTGGAGAAATGGAGGAGGGGGAGATTTTGTAATGAAAATATATAAATTGAAGGAATGAGTCTACATGAGAATGCTGTATCTGATATACTGAATCTCAAATTATGCATCAGCAGTGAATATCAAATCAATGTAAATCATTTTATTATGTTTATTTGTTGTTGATTCACAATGGCCATATCAATGTTGAATCACTGATGAATGATCAACGTTGATGACCTCATCAATATCAACAAAATGACAACCCTGTATCAACTGTTGATATCATGTCACTACACACATTGAATCAACATTGAATCAACTGAAGTTTGCCCACTGGGTAGTAGTCAATGAAGGATTCAAAACGGTCTTAGAACACGGCACAGAGGGCCTGGTCCTTGCGGACAGCCAGTGTAAGCACATAAACAGTCACCTGCTCTTTGGAAAAGTCAAAGTAGCGAATCTAAAATGCCTAAGCACCAAGGCTCTTAAATCATGTGTCGAAGAGTTGGGTGTCCAGAAGGGCATGAAGCATGTTCTACCAAATGTAGGTATCAATGACCTCCGTGACCATGAGCATTGGAAAGTCGTTCTATCAACAATGGAGGATTCATTGAAAGCACTGGGAGTCACCTATCCCAATGCACAGCTGTATGTCAGTTCACCTCTAAAAAAGCACCCTTCCACAGAGTTAGCTGCCCTGCGTACACAACTGGAGTCATTCTGTCATAAATTTGACATTGTCTTCATATGGCACAACCTTCATCACCATTTCCTTGCGGACGAGTATCATATCAGTGAAGAGGCTACAAGGGTGTATGCAGCAAATGTACATTGGCATATGCCTCAAAATATAGAGAGAAACCGGCACAGGGTTAACAGGGCCCCCACTACACCCTACAAGAGAGACAATTGGGAGCATAGTTATGAGGAACGTAAAGCTTCGGATCGAAGGAGCCGTGCAGGGTACACTCAGTACCAACGGGGGCTTCATCAACCCTTCAGAAACAACAACAGAGGGGCAACACAAGAGCATTCAAGGAACATTCATGCCTCGAATCATAGGTATTAAAAGTAAACGCAAACATTGAAAAAAACACAATGGATATTGCAGTGTCAGGAGTTCTAAAGATTGGAAGCCAGAATATCCAAGGTGGCATTTCAAAGAAAACAGACTGTAATGATGTCAGCAACTTTATAGCAGGTTTTGATATATTGTGTGTGCAAGAAACATGGTTAACAGAAAGTAAAGCATTCTCTGTACCGGGTTACAAGATATTTAGAAGCGATTGAGGTAAGCACAACAATCGCAAGATAGGCTCTGGAGAAGTCTGTGTTTTATTTCGGTCATATTTGGCTAAAGGTATCCAAAAGATGGGTAGCTCATGTAAAGATTACCTTTGGATTAAGCTTGATAAAGTATTCTTTGGTTTGAAAAAAGATGTATATTTATGTAACTGCTACATACCTCCAGAAGGGTCAGACATGCACAAACAGATGGAAAAAGATTATATGGATTTATTACAGGAAGAGATAGTAAAATACAGTATTCAAGGGGAAATAATGCTTCTGGGAGACTTCAATGCTAGAACCGGAGAAAAGGTTGAAGAGTTTATTTGTTTAGAGGATGATGTTATAGTCAGAGAACAAATGGGCATTGCAAATGAAGAGATTAATGTTGACCGAAAACTTTTAAATCAAAGGCATCTGTATATTGTTAATGGTAGAAAAATTGGAGATCTAAGAGGAAAGACTACATGTGTTACATATAATGGTACATCAACAGTGGATTATTGCATTACTTCAGCAGCGTTGTATCAGGAAATGATCAACTTTACTGTCCTTGACCAGATGTGGTTTTCTGATCACAAGCCCATATCATGTGTTTTAAGGGTTAAGATCATAAATGAAGCTGAAACCCAAAGTGCATGGAGGTATTGGACCCAATATATAAATTCATCTGGAAGGAGGAACATAAAAGTGCGTACATTAGTAATATGAGCAAACAGGAGGTTCGTGGTAAAATTAAACAGTATACTTCTGAGCTTTATGTTGACCCGAATGAGGCTCTACATGATCTGGTGGATATAATTTGCAGTTTTGGCAAAAAATCAATGCCACTCAGAAAAATGGGTATGAAACAAAATATAGTAGACTGTACTGTTACAGATGTAGATGTTTCAAAGGCAGACATGAAGAATCTTAGAGAACAAAAACAAATATTTTCTCGGGAAAGGAGACTCTTTAGAAATGACACTAATAACAACCATCGTAGAATAGCATTTGTTAGAGCGAGAAGAGTATATAAGAGGGTAAAGTATACTATCTTGAGGAAAAGTCAAGAGGAGAGCTTATATAAGGCCACTCAAAAAAAAAATTGTTTCTCATCACCAAGCAATGAAAAATATGACGAGGGCGTTTTTTATTTTATTTTATTTATTTTTTTACTCGGGGCAATTTACATAGGGAAATTTGGACAATTCGCGATCAATTTTCACATTTTTAGTAATTTGGAGTTTATTGATCAGCAAAAGTTGTAACAATGCAAGTTACACCTAGCTGATTGCATTGCTGACAGCCTAAGCTTTAATTTGATACCAAATTTGCCAATATTTTGGCAATTTTAGCATATTTTTCATCAAAAATGTTTAAAAAAAAGAAAAAAAAAAGATTTTATGATGCCCGCGGTGATGAGAAACAACTTTTTTTTTTGAGTGGCCTAAGTTACAGGAATTGGAATCTAAAGATTCAAAACTATTCTGGAAATCAATACGGAAACTGTCTAAAAAGGGATTTAAGGGGAAACCTAACATTGGCTCTTCCCATTGGGTAGCATACTTTAAGAAATTGCTAAATATAAACCAGGATTTCAGTGACCAGAAAGCATTTCATGAGTATGTTGCAACAAGTCTCCCCATTATTGAGAAGTTATCAGGTGAGGGTGACCTTGATTTTAACATCACAGTACAGGAAGTGACTAAGACTATAACATCTCTTAAGAATGGTAAAGCAACAGGGCATGATCTAATAAATAATGAGATGCTAAAGTTTGGAGGTGACTTTCTCCATATAGCCATTACAAAGCTGTTTAACATTATTTTGACCTCGGGTTGTTATCCTTCAAATTGGAAGAAGAGTCTACTAACCCCTATTCACAAAATGGGAGATTTGGATAATCCGGAGAATTACAGGGGTGTTGCAGTAGCAGACTGCCTTAGTAAAATATTTTGTAAAATTATTAATGACAGAATTGTTGACCATCTGGAGCAAAAACAGTTTTGGAGCATAAATCAGAATGGTTTTAAAAAGAAAAGGAGAACTGAAGACAATGTCATGGTTCTTCAGACTCTGTTTCAGAAATATGTAAAGAATCAAAAGGGTTTATTAAATCATATGTAGCTTTCATGGACTTTTCAAAATTCTTTGATCCATTGATAGGCCCAGTCTATTCTATAAGCTCCTAAAGGCTGGGATCACAGGTTATACATATAATATTATTAAATCTGCATACAATGGAAATAGGTATGCTATCAAAAGTGAACATGGCATCACTGAGAGTTTTGTATCAACAACAGGTGTAAAGCAAGGATGTAACCTTAGTCCAACGCTCTCAAATCTTTTTCAAAAAAGATCTCCATGAAATATTTGATGATGAATGTGACCCTGTTGATTTAGGTGATATGACAATGAATTCCCTATCATGGGCAGATGATCTTGTTTTAGTGTCAAAGTCACAGACTGTTTTGCAGGAAAGTTTGGACAAGCTCAACAAATATTGCAAGATGTGGAAACTGAGAGTAAATATTAAAAAAACTAAAGTTATGGTCATGACTCAGGGAAAGGAGGTGTCAATTAGAGTGTTGTTCGAAGATAATGTATTAGAGTGTGTATCATCATACAAATATTTGGGGTTATTATTATCACGTGATGGTAGTCTAAAGAAGATGAAAGCTGAATGTGTGTTAAAGGCAAAAAGGGCACTCTTGTCTATTAGACAGGCATTCAGTACTACACAAAATATATCTGTCAAGTTATTCATGTCAATGTTTGATAAACAGATTGATCCAATTCTGTTGTATGGGTGCCCCATATGGGGCATGCCGTCTAGTAATTGCTAAGTGCCTGTAAGTGCTCCAGGTGTCCAATCAAAAGTTCAACTAATGGGTCTTTTTAAATCATTAGGTATTCATGATATTAATGTTTTATCATGTAGGTTTTATAAGAAAACACAACTCTTATATGTTACTCTGGATAAGATTTTGCATAAGATAAAACTATTGGCATCATATCGAAGTAAGCCCGTAACTGTGAATATTGATGATTTATGTAACATTAGAAAGGGTTGTCCAGTAGAATCATTATACTCATCAAGTTGTAAGTTTGCTCTTGGGGTGTCAAAGTAAGCTAGTACAACTCTAGCACTAGGAGAGCTTGGCAGATTTCCTGTAGAGTCCAAAATAGTTATGCTAAATATTTTGTATTGGCTAAGACTTGAGCAGGGTTCAACCAATCCTCTTTTGAACCATGCTTTTATTATTCATTTACTATGAAACAGGAAAACCATCAGTGGCTCAAAGATACACAGTATATATTATGTGAAATTGGGTGTAAAAATGTATGGAGTAATCCTTATATATGGTCTAAAGACTACCTCAGGTCCAACATAAAGAGGAGATTTGATGACATTCATATTCAAAAATACAATCAATATATTGTGGATTCAGAAAACTCAGAAAAATGTAATATAGTTTTTTGAGTTTATAACGTATTTTATTCACGGAGTGATTTTCAAAAAATACGATACATTCAATGTACTATGTGTACCAGATATTGGTGAAGTTATTTCATAATGGTACATTCAAAGTAGTATATGTCTATATTTTGTATGTACATGCATAACCGGCTACATATAACATTGGCGCACACCGCCTATTTGAACACATTTGACACATTGTTATGCACTATGTGAACATTAAGTCGGTGATGTCAGTAATGTAGTATTATGGTGGTACATTTAGACATTTGAACAAGAATGGCAATATTCGGTAATGATGATATTTTACAATATTGCAGTAGTTGTAGTAATGGTAGTAATAATGATAATTAGCTCAACTGCCGTTGTTGGGCCGTTTTGCCATGAATAAACGTATTACCGTTTGTTTAGCTTTGACCTTAAAGGCGTTGCGATCAGGCTGAAGCCGACATGAGGCATTAAGAGTGTTCCAGAGATCTATACCCCTATACAATGGGCTCTTGCGGAAGCCAAGGGTATTGGATTGAGGGTATATTAACAGACCAGTATTTGTGGAGCGAGTAGTGCGCCCACATGCAAGAGGTTGTTTGAAAGCAAGGCCTAGTTCATGGGGGTCATGGTGTTCATTATACAGGTACTTATGAATTAGTAGTAACAATTGCATATCAAAGCGTACGCCTAAGTAGTCAACATTAGCATCTTTATGTAGATCACAAATGTGGTATCTTTTCTGTACATTTAGACTTACACGGATGCAATTATTTTGCATTTGTTGCAGCCTTTTGTGTTGTGCGTATACAACACCATTGAAAAGGTACCCACAATATTCTAGAACAGGCATTATAGTTTGTTTATACACAAGCACAGCAGTAGTCAGTGACATTCTGCGCCGCATATTACCTAACATGTAACATCTGTTAGAGGCGCTGCTGACATTTTTACTAATTGTACTTTTGAGGGTTATGTCGTGGTCTAGAATTATGCCAAGGTATTCATAGCTGGTGCAACACTGTAGGACCGTAGTTCCCATGGTAATTTTGGGGGGGGGGGCAATATTTTGGGTGGGTGGGTTAAAGACCTCAATTTTGGTCTTGCCTGTATGAATCACAAGCCCACTTTTGCAGAACCAGCTGTGAACACTTGTAGCATCCTGTTGAAGCTTGCTCTCAGCGATATGGAAGTTAGACGAAGTTATGTAAAAAAACACATCGTCCGCATACATTATTATTTTACAATGTTCTATAATATTGGGTAGGCTATTAACATAGCAAATAAATAATAGGGGTCCTAGTATGGAGCCTTGAGGGACTCCATAGGAGATGGGGAGGGTGCTTGAGGAGCTGCCATTGCATGTGACCCGTTGGCTTCTATCTCCCAGGTACGCAAATAGCCAGTCTGTATATACTAGTGGGAGTCCAAGCTTTTTCATTCTTGCAATGAGTTCTAGATGATGGATGCTATCAAAAGCCTTCCGGACGTCCAGGAAACAAGCCAGCAGATATTCAGATCTATCTCGGGCTGTGTAAATGTCATTTATCAGTCTGAACACTGCATCATTTGTTCCCCTGGTCGCCCGGAACCCATATTGAAATTTACTTAGTATATTATTGTCTTCTAAAAAGCTGTATATGCGCTCATATACAATACGCTCCTTGATTTTACTCGGAGTGGGCAGTAGGGAGATGGGCCTCCAGTTGCCAATATCTAGTAGATCACCAGATTTTGGCAGGGGTACAACATTAGCACAGGCCCATTGCCGCGGGAATGAGATGGTGTGTAGGCCATGGTTTATTAGTGAAGTGATTGGGGTGCTAGTATTAGTAGGGCATCTTTGAGCACAGCTGTGTTAATGTTATCAAGTCCACTAGACTTATGTACTTCTATAGCCTTTACAAGTTCCAGGACTCAGGAGTAGGGGACATTAGTAGAGGGTGTGTGGTTGTGGACTGTACTAGAGGGTGTGATTAGAGAGGCAACATTAGGCAAGTTGCCTAGGGAGGTAAACAGCTTAGACCCAATGTTGGTGAAAAACTCATTTATATAGGGTGGGACAGCATTCCCTCTGAGCTCTTCACCGGTGTCTGACTGCTTTAACACAATGTCTGGCTTATTGGGTTCAGTTTTACCCAATAGCATTGCCAGCTCACGCCAGAACTTAGTAGGGTTATTCGCTAGGTTGTTCAACTTTTCATGGAAATATTCATCTTCCGCAGAGCGGGTTTTAGCATTAATGTCCCTCCTCACTTGCTTAGCATTTTCAAGGAGGTAAAACTTGCCAGGAGGATTGTAGAGTTAGTGGATTTAGATATACTAGATATGAGGAGAAGGAGTATGTAAGAGAAACGCATTCACCCTACATTTGAAGTATAATAACCAAGTTGCGTATAGATTATAATTGTACCTTGGACAGTTTGTCAAGGAGGTATATAGGGAAAAAGACCTTAGATTCTGTATGTATGCACTGTGGATCAACGCAAAATGTTAAACATATATTACTAGATTGTAATCTACCAGAGCTTAGAACTGCCCAGAAAAATTTTGAAGATAAATACTTGAAGTTTGTACGATATTATAGAGAACATGATGATAACAGGAAAATATCGCAAATTGTAACTGTGGATCCTTATTGTAATACAGCTAATAGGACAGGAGCCATAAATTGTATATACTCTTATATAAAAATTGTTTTAACTTTTTTGTTGGAGGGGGCAAGACTATGTTCTTGCCCCCCCCAACTTTTTCCAGAATTACATAAGTTTTCAGGGTCTGTTCTACATATATTATGAAACCTTAAGTTTTTCATCGAATAGAGCATTCAATAGTGCATTTAGAACTCCCCAAAATGCACCGTTTTACCTCTGGAATTTCAAAATTTTCTTAATGGGGAGGGGTGGGGAAAAGGGGGCAGGAAGGCGTTTCTCGTTTATGTAGGTGACTAACGGACTTCCATAAGAAAGTTATGAACTCCATTTATGGACTATGGACTTTTCAAAAAGAGCTATGAATATGCATTTCTAGGATGTTTTAAAGCATGCCATGAAGACCATGCAGGCTGGGCCTTACTTTTCTGTGCAAAAACAGTGGTCTTCCTAGCCTTAATTAAGAGAGATAGAAGAGGTGAAAAAGTTATGGTTTATGGAAAAAAGTTATGGACTCCATAAGTCTCCACCAGAAACGCCCTCCAGGAACAATATGGACGTCAGGTAGACCCCTACAGTCTTACCATTACTCCCACCATAAGTAGATCTATCTATCCAATATGAGTGCCCTTGATCGGGGGGGGGGGGGGGGGGGTACCTGTTCAGGATCCATGATTAGGTTGGATCTAAACTGAGATTTACACAGAGAAAATATCAGTCTCCATCTTGTCTGTAGAACGGACGCCTCAGAAGTGACGTCATATTTCAATAACAGAAGTGAGATGAACGCTGGTTACGCTGGTACCCGATAGACTATTTTCGCGCGTTGTCAAATACTCAACACTCCTCCTCAACAAGAAAATATACTGGGTTAACACTACACAATAAACTTAGAATATGCATATGAATATATGTCAATTGTAAATTAACTCCTTCTGGATATTGAATCAGTGTCTTTGCTTTCTTCAAGTAATGTTCCTTTTGAGAAATAATGTTTAGTGTCTTTCAACTTGACTTTTTCAAATGTTCTCCAGTAAACTGGTTAAGTAGTTTAGTTTCTTTCAAAATAGAAACACCAATAAGTTGGATAAAGGATGAATACATCCATATTTGTTGAAAACTAAAAAGACACAATTTGTCTCAAAACTTTAGAGATAAAGTCAAATAAGTAAATAAACTGTCCACGGTTTCTTTGTTTCCATTTCTTCAGTTCTTTCAAAATATGAATTTAGAGATATAAATGTACTTTCACCAACATAATAATATAATACCTCATAATTAATAGTTCACAGTACAGGGTTCTCCTTTTGTTTTGTTTATGTTTATATTGAATTTCCATTTAGTTAATAGCATACACACCAGCTATTACAGTATAATATACCACAAATGAAACTAACCTTGGGAAGAGAGGTTTCCAGCACATCATTCCCTTGTGAGGTTTTTATCCCTCATGTGAGGCTTTTGTAGTGTTTGACTTCCATACCTATGTATGACGCAGCACTGTGGCGGGAACGGCGCCAGGGACGCCGTATGATCGCCCCCTCTGGTGGTGAATAAAGGCACTGCTACAACAGACAATATGGGCGGCTAGACCGCGTACACAATGACTCTGTGTTGTTCTCTTCAAATACCACATTTTGGTGACGATTGATGGTATAAAAAATCCCATGAGGAGGGGCTTTAATATAATATTATGTGGATGATGGAGATCGAGGAGGACAAGTGTGACAGATCAGGTTGGTGCCGTGATGGACATATCTGTCCGAGATCTGTGTGACTTTCTCAATGCTGGCTGTTCAGTGAGTGAAGCCGGCCACGCTGGATTGGAAATGTCAGTGGTCGTCCTGTTAAATCAGGGGACGTCCTGTTAAATCAGGGGATGTCCTGTTAAATCAGGGGACGTCCTGTTAAATCAGGGGATGTCCTGTTAAATCAGGGGGCATCCTGTTAAATGAGGTGACGTCTTGTTAAATCAGGAGACGTCTTGTTAAATCAGGAGACGTCTTGTTAAATCAGTAGGAGTCAACGTTAAATCAGGACTCTGTTAAATCAGTGGGAGTCAATGTTAAATCAGGACTCGTGAAATCAGTGGGAGTCAATGTTAATCAGGACTCTGGGGACACACCCGGTGTACCCGCTTCGACAGTCTGGGGACACACCCAGTGTACCCGCTTCAACAGTCTGGGAACACACCCAGTGTACCCACTTCAACAGTCTGGGGACACACCCTGTGTACCCGCTTCAACAGTCTGGGGAGGACCCAGTGTATCCTACCCAGTTCAACTGTCTGGGGAGGAACCAGCCACACCAAGTGCTATTATGGGGGAACCAGAAGATCCCCTATCCAAGATCAAGATATTCAAGAGGGAGAGAGACTTGTGTTTATTTAAGATGGATGAGAGACTTTGAGTATTAAGCCTATGTGAAGGTTGCACATTCTGGCCATGTTGTCCAATGAAACGACTTTGGTTATTCTGACAATTACAAGTGAAAGGAAAAGAACATTTCTAAAGTGAAAATGACTCCTTGTGTAATTTGGCCTTATTGAAAGGTGTACTTTGTGTTTCAGGTTATATGTTTATATCAAAGGACTCAAGGAAAACAATTGACATTGCAAAGAGACTTTATTTGGATGTGTTAAAAGCAGCCATCATCATTAATTTACCCTAAGACTCAAGTTACTCTATCAAACTGTTCATACCTAATTGTCCATTTTATTGCAGCATTGTATAAGATGGTGATCCTGCTTACTATCTAAACAAGGGGAGAGATGTAGTGTTTGACTACCACACCTATGCACGACACAGCACTGTGGCGGGAACGGCGCCAGGGACGCCGTATGATCGCCCTCTCTGGTGGTGAATAATAACCCAAAACGACACGGCAGTTGCATACGAGTCATTTTATTCAACGGTGGGTCAGTGGGGCCCACAAGTGGCCTTATAGGCCTTATAGGCCTTATAGGCCACGAGTGGGCCCCACTGGACCCACAAGTTGAATAAAATTACGAGTATGCAAATGGCGTGATGTTTTGGATTTATTATACCTAGGCTTCACTTTATTTTTAATGAAACATAGGTATTTCTCCCTGAATTCCGCTAGATAATAAGGTTTGGCTGAGACAAAATGGCAAAATACATTTTTTATTGATCATTCTCAGGGCAACGCATCACATACTTGCCTAATGGTCTATTGTATGACAAACTATGTGTGTATATCTATCCATTAATGTTTAAATTATTCTTTAATTCAGAGGATTATTATTTCAAAATAGCTCCTGAAAATGTGTCACTAAGGGAGCCAACACCACTGCCAGAGCTGTCTGGATGCCACTCTCAGGGCCTGTACGCCACGCTCACGACGTGTACGCCACGCTCACGACGTGTACGCCACGCTCACGACGTGTACGCCACGCTCACGACGTGTACGCCACGCTCACGACGTGTACGCCACGCTCACGACGTGTACGCCACGCTCACGACGTGTACGCCACGCTCACGGCCTGAGAGTGGCGTACAACAGGTTTTATGCCATAAGTACGCTGTCAGCAGTCTCTATAGTTAAGAGATAGGGATCCTGTATGCTTTGTTGTCCTAGGTATAATAAAGGCACTGCTACGACGGACAATATGGGCGGCTAGACCGCGTACACAATGACTCTGTGTTGCTCTCTTCAAATACCACAGTTTTACCCCTCACTTCCCTAACACTGAGAAATAACCCCATAAAGAACTCAGCCCTATGGGCATCCACATAATGTGGGCTAAAACCTGCATCCACACGCAGTGGGCTTCATCATCCATGCATCCACACGCAGTGGGCTTCATCATCCATGTTTCACAAAATTCAAGAAAAGGCAGAACACTTCTCCTCTTGACTTTCTTCCACATTTCACAAAACTTCAAGAAAAGGCAGAACACTTCTCATCTTGACTTTCTTCGCGAGCTACATTTCACAAACTTCAAGAAAAGGCAGAACACTTCTCATCTTGACTTTCTTCACGAGCTTACTACTATCTACTGCAAACTTCACAGCATCCATAATTTCTGACATGTCCCCTGCACTCAGACACGTCTTCTACATACAGTACACAACACAGATCTCGCTGATACCTTGCCCACACTCCATGCATTTTTCAGAATGCCTCCCCCAGCGTTCCTGGGCACACACACATCAGCAATGATCACAACACATACACACGAATAATAGCTAAATACACAAGGTATTCCTGGCTTCTTTAATACATGTCCCCCATAAACTCCAGCAACTCAAAATCCCCTGGCACTTGCATCGTACAAGGCCTCCTGGCACTCCCAGTAAAGGATAGTAAACAAAAAACGTTATACAACATTTTATAACGTAATATAACGTTATTTAACGTTTCTCTAAGGCTCCTTACTATGGTATAACGTTATATAAAGTTTTATAACGTTATTTTGACGTAAAATAACGTTGTTAGCTGGGCTGCTGCTACACTCCCACGTAGGGGTCGTCCATAAATGATGTCACGTCCTAGGGGGGGAGGGGGGGTCAGAAATTTGTGACAAAACGTGACAAGGGGGGGAGGGGGGGTTGGCATGTGCATGATGTCACGTTTTGAAAAAAAGAGAAGGTCATTTTTTACCCCTCTGAAGCCACAATGATACCACAGTTGTCACAAATATCAAAGATTCTATATACATAATCCCATTAATATGAACAGGAAACATGATTTAATAAAAATATGTTCCATGCTATTGTGGATAGACGGGGGGGGGGGGGGGGGGAGGTCACTGGGTCATTACTCCAAAGAAAGCATTATGCCTTGATTGCCAAAGGTGATTGCCAAAGGTGAAGCCCATCACTAAAGCAAGAATTTTGTCTGTCAGAATGATACAAGGTGACAGTCAACTAAAACCAAATGATGTGAATCTGGCATTATCAATTAAGGACCGGACAAGAAAAGATATTGTACCATCACGATAATGCGCTGGAGTGCTATTCAGTTCGGCAGTGGTGATACCCACAGGCCCTTTTTCAAGAGAGGTGATTATTCAAGGTCCTGTTTTGGTACTAACCAAAGATTTGGGGGCCCTTATACTTCTGGTACTCATACAAGATCAGTGCTCTATTAATAGCAGGCACATGATCACAATGACACAGTATAAGCCACACCTCAGGTTCGAGTAAACCCTGTAAGTCACACCAGTAGTTTCATTATGACTATGAGGTAATTTATTATGAAGCTATACTTATAACCCGGGACTAATAAATACCTCTCATATAAGCTGCGCCCCAACTTTGAGCAAAGCCTATAAGCCACACATGGCTTATTCAGAAGGTTTAATGAAAAATGGAACAAAAATATAACAATGAGGAATGTAGGAAGCAAATTCTTATTGGTGGAGTGGGGGGGGGGGGGGGTAACTCTCTGGATTTATACACATGTAGCCATTTAAATAGTTGCAACTATGCATAATTCCACAGGAGCATGTACCATAAAACCTCATGTAGGCATATACGCCATGGCTAATATACGAGTCAGTTTGCCGGTGCGGCTTATAGGATTGTCAAAGTGTCGGGTGAGTTTTTGCTATTATAATACAGTACAAAAATCACCATAAGCAGATTACCGGTGCAGCTTACAAGATCGCCCTAAAATCGGGGTGCAGTTTATACATAAGTAAGGCTTAAATACGCAAGGTTTTAGGGTAATTCTTTTCTTTTTTTGGGGGGGGGGGGCATTTCTCGAAATCTGGTAGTGGGGATTGAGATTATTTACGGTTCATTAGTTGGAGGGGGTTGGAAAAAACTGTGGTTTCTGGGAAACTCCACCAATCCACTGCCCCCCCCCCCCCCCAGGCTAGTAACTAATGACTCCACCCCTGTTTGTTGATATCAAGTATAGACCCGGGGGGGGGGCCCTGACTATATGTGGGTCAGTGGCAACTGCCGCGGTACCGCCCCACATCCTCCTATTTGGGGGAGCTAAGGGGGTCACTGACCGCCTCTCCTTTTCCTTACTCAGGCAAATTGTGTGAGTGACCGTCCCCCTTAACAGGCTAAATGAAACCTAAGCCCCTTGTTTTCATCCCATCTGAGCTTCAGGTGCCAGACATAACAATGGCAAACTTACCAATTAGTACTTTATAAACAATCAGAAACGTGTGTGTGCCCCAATATTGCTGTATAAACACAAGAAGCTTTTATCTAGAAAGCAGGGGAGGGGGGTCACCACCCCCCTTTTTCATTTTAAGGAGGGCTGACCGCCCCCCTTTTTATTCCCTCTGTCCACCCACCGCTGCCGCTCCTGGCAGAGGTGCGGCAGTGGTTATCCAAAACATACCTCAGTGCCCCCCCGGGGTATAGACTCATTTGGGGGTTTACCTTGGGGAACTAGGTACCTGTTTTCATTCACGATTGAAGGGGGGGGGGGTAGCTGCTTGTGTGATGTCACGCGTGGAGGGGGGGTCAGGCAAAACGTGACAAAGCGTGACATGGGGGGGAGGGGGGGTCCAAAAAGGGCCAAAAAAGCGTGACATCATTTATGGACGGCCCCGTAGCTCCACGTCCTCCTCCGTGGAACAGCTGTTCTTGAAACTTGCTGACACAGCACTTTCCCACGTCGTCCTCACGTGGATACACTACACATCGTACACAGACTCCTCGGCTTTGCTGTCTACCAGTCCTCACGTCGCCCTCCGTCACACCCCTCAGGCGGCGTCCATCAATCAGCTGTTACTTTTAGCTGACATGGCATTTCTTGGCGTCCCCACGGTGTCCCCACAAACACTCGCGTCGTCCTAGTCAGGCTAGTGCCCACAATACACAGTGCCGACTTTCAGTTTCACTTCCTTCAATCTGGGACTAACTACACAACCCTCGGCGATCCCTCTCCATGCTGACAACTTGGAGATACCACTCTCCTGGCACCTTCCCAGTGTTATGTCTGTGCCTATCCTGGTATTTCATATTTGGCTCAATTAATGGGAATCTACTCAGAGAACAACAAACACGTGCGTTACGGTAGTTCCCGCCGGAAGTCATGTATTCCGAACGTTGCAATGGGTATACAACATCTGGGGGTGCAGAGGGGTCCCCCCCTCAGGTCGGAAAGTCGCCGAAATTAAGGGCCCCAGGTCGCTAAGTCGCTTTTTTGGACCATTTTTACAATAGCCAAATTTGTCCAAAAGTCGCCAGGTCGCTTAAATTATGGTACTAGGTCGCCAGGTCGCCTGGAAAACAGCCCAGGTCGCCAGGTCGCTTTTGACCCCTCTGGAGCCACACATCTCCTTTCGGTGGGAAAGACAAGATATGATTATACAGTCAAGTGTCATAAACAAGAACAACCAATATGTCAAGTATACTACCTTTGGGAATAGTTATATGTCAGTTAGAACACCTTACAATAAAACTGTCAAATGTCATACACACATGAACAATCAAAATGTCAAATATACTACCTTTGCTTTGGGAATAGATATATGTCAGTTAGAACACCTTACAATAATACTAGATATATCATCAACTGTTCATGTCCGATATCACCATATGTCCCAACCTTAGCCCATGTCATAGCCTCCAAATTTCTTGGGCAGGGCTGTCGCTCGACCAGCACGTGACATATGGTCCACCTGAGCTCTGACTAGCAGGTGGGGTGAAGCTAGGCCTGACGTGATAAATATGGTCGGTATGAGTAACAACAAGGGCTCTAGTTTAGATCTACGTCCGCCGCCATCACTAGCTCATGATGCTCTGATTTATTCAAACTGCGCATGACCGGAACTCGTTACCCGGTGGTATACTTTCGCGCGTCGATAATCTCAATACTCCTCCTCGACAAGTGAAAATATGCTGTTTGAAAACATACATAATATGAACATTAATTTTTAGAATACACACTTAATAACTATAATGCATTACTATAAAATAAACACTCCTCCTGGATGTTAAAGTCCTTGACTTTTCAGTGTCTCTGTTTACTTAGAATGTTCATTGTCTCTCAAAAACTTTGAAGTCTTTATCTTGACTTAGTGAATAAATGTTCTCCAATAAACTGGTCTTCGGTTCTTAGTTTTGCACAATACTCAAATATTACTCCATAGTCTTCAACATGTCTTTACACAGTTCTCACACAACTAGTATACATGTATTACATAATCTAGATCTCATTAGTTTTAGTATCAATACAACAATAACTTCTTATGTTGTTACATAATACCTAAACTTGGAAAGAGCGGTTACTAGCACATCATTTCCATGTGAGGCTTCAGCCCTCACCTCCCTACACTAAAAGAACTTCTCCCGTTCTGAAATAATTCCTGCAGAATTCTGAGTCTCTCATAGCATAGCATTGTGTCCTTTGCAGCGTCTCCGTGCATTCCAACTGCATCTCTGTGCATTCCAACTGCACCCACCAGACAAACAATTCTCAGCGCCTCCGCCACATTGCTGACAATAAACCAGAACTAATAATGTCACCCCAGATCTGCTGTATATTCACAGTGCAAATGCCTGTTGACTAGACTTACAGTGCCCCTGTGATCTTACAGTTCAGTGCAGTATATATCGAACAGTCCATTCATCAATAGAGATATACTATAGATCATTATGTGTCTACAGCTACACAATAAAGAGTCACTTCTTGCTAACACACACTTTGCTGATATCTGAAACATTAACTAGTTGGAATTCCTCCTTCTGGACTTTACAATTACAACTTCACATTGACTCGACACAATTGACAGTCCCACTGTAGAAACCACATTCTCTACAATGTTTTGGTGCTTCCTACCACACTAGATGGCTCTTTAGCACTAGACTGCCTGCATTCTCGACACATACTCTGCACACTCTCGACTCATACTGCAGCCTCCTGACGTCCACTGCAGCCTCCTGACGTCTACTGCAGACACACTTACGTCACACTGTTGCAGCTACCACCACACAATGGTACCTGGCCTCCTGGCCGCTGGAGGCACTCTGTGACTCTCCCTAGACGATCAGCCTCCAGACTTGCTGACACAGCACTTCTCCGCGTTCCCACAATCTTCCCTGCTGTCTACTTGCTTCATGGCATCCTTGCTACACATACCTTGTAGTTTATGCCGACCCTGCAATCTTTAAAACGTACATCGACCTCTCGACACGGCATCGCCATTGCCGCCCCTCTCCAGAGGTGGGCGCTCCCCCGCCTCAGACTCAGGCCGCCTCCTACGCCGTTCCAGCCTGGGTTCCAGCGTCCCCCGGCAGCAGTGTCCCCACGCTACCTCTTGGCTATCCGTCGCCCTCCTTCCCGGCCCTGCAGCTCATCCCACGCCGTACACACGTGGTTCTCAGAGCATGCACAGCCCCGGGCCTCCCTGCGTCTTCATGGCGTCTTCAAACACGGCACAAACAGACACCGTCTCTCCTGTGCTGTCCATGTTTATCCACGTCGACTGTTGATGCTAGCCATCTCTCTCCACGCCGAGAACAACACGGCCCCGTTCCGGCCCTGGCTATCCGGCCACCTGCTCGGCGAAGCCACTCTCTCGGCGCGTCTCTGAGGCGTCCCTCGTGGTCCCGTTCTCCCGACTTTTCAACTCTCTCAAAGTCGTACTTCCAAGGCCCATCCGACTTCCAAACTAGTCTAGCCTATACTCCAATCCTTTATAATCCTACCCAGCGCAGTGGAATCGCAACTGGTGACCATAACCTGATAAATATGGTCGGTATGAGTAACAACAAAGGCTCTAGTTTAGATCTACGTCCGCCGCCATCACTAGCTCATGATGCTCTGATTTATTCAAACTGCGCATGACCGGAACTCGTTACCCGGTGGTATACTTTCGCGCGTCGATAATCTCAATATGACGGGACTTGGTGGGAGTATGAGACGGGGTGGACTGGGTGCATTACGCGCAATGGGAGATACAGGTGGGTCAGGACGAGGTGGACTGGGTTGGTTTGGACGAGGAGGACTGGGGTTTCCGACAGCTTGTACTGGTGGCACATTCACTACTTCTGGTGCCCGCTGGAGTGGTCTTGGCCAGTCGACCTGTTGTGGCTCTGGTTTGAATATGTCTCTCTCCCTTGTCTTCAATAGATCATGTCGGTTTCGTCTCCAGATGTTCCCCGTCTCCACCTCCAAGTTATATGACCTTGGCTGGAGCGGCTGCCGCGCATCTGGGAGAAGTCTAGCTGGTCTCCACTGATCCCCTACTCTCACCCTGATGGTGTCTCCAGATCTGAGATCTTCAAGAGCCCTCGTGCCTGGGTTGTATTGTAACCTTGCCCTTTCTCTGTTGTCTCTCAGTGTCTGACCGACCTTACCTGGGTCCACAACTTTTGGCTCCAAAAGCTTGTTGCTCACCGGCAGCTTGGTTGCAGTTCTCCTGCCGAACAGTCTCTGTGCAGGCGGGCCGGACTCTGGGGTCTTTGGTGCATTCCGAAAGTTCAATAGTGCCAGATGTATCTTAATGCGGTCGCCTCCCACTTTCTCCATCATGTGACGGACTGTCTGGTTCGCACATTCAACCATCCCATTGGCTTGGTGATGGTAAGGACTGGTAGTGACATGTGTGAACTGCAATGTTGCAGCAAATTCACGGAAGCCACGGCAGGCAAACTGCGGTCCATTGTCTGTCAGTAGTTTGTCTGGCTTCCCGTGCACCGCAAGGATTCTAGCCAGTTTCTCCTGGACTGTCGAACTGTGTGTATTTTCTCTCAGCTCCTCTATCTCGATGAATCCAGAATAATAATCAATCACTACAAGGAACATCGAACCTACACAATTGAGTAAATCAGCTGCTATCACCTTCCATGGTCCAGTGGGTACCTCGCTCGGATTCAGTGGCTTCTTCTGTTGCTGGTTGCGGTTTTCCTGGCAACTTGCACACTTGCTCACAGTATCTTCAATCCGAGCATTCATACCCGGCCAATACAGAACATCACGGGCCAGTTGCTTGGAACGCACTATGCCCAAATGACCTTCATGGATAACTTTCAGCATGTCACTTCTCATGGCTATCGGTATTACCACTCTATCTCCTTTGAATACAATACCATCCAGCACTGCAATTTCATCTTTCGAGTCAAAATACTTTCTTATCTCTGGATCCAGCGCATTTCGATGCTGAGGCCACCCAACTCGCACAATCTGTCTCACTTTCTCTAGTTCTGGATCCATCCGCGAGGCCTCCTCTAGTTCCTTTTGCTTGCTCTCACTGAATACCGCTGCACCTCTGACCTCTGAAGCGTAGACATTGAAATAGTTTACCTCTTTCATCATACCGTCACATGTCTCTGGTAAATACGCTCGACTTAGAGCATCCGCTACCGGGATGTCTTTCCCTGCTTTTCCAATCAACTGGAAGGACTGATGCTGTAATGTCATCCTCATCTTTTGCAGGCGCAGTGGGACAAGATGGAGGGGTTTCTCTATGATCCTTACAAGAGGCAGATGGTCTGTCTTCATCGTGACGTCTGTCCTCCCATATATACATACGAGTGAAATTTCTTGAAAGAAAACACAATCGCTAACAGTTCCTGTTCTTGTTAGTGCCTTTGAGGCATATGCTACTGGCCTGTCACCCTGCATTAGCACGGCCCCCAGTCCTGACTGCAATGCATCACATGAGATTGTTATGGGCTCTTCTAAGCTATAATATCTCAGGACTGGAGCACTTGTCATCATCCTTTTCAGTTCCTCAAACGCCTGCCGGTGTACCTCTTCCCAATGGAATACAAAGTCTCTGGCATTGCTGTCCTTGATCAGTTGTCGAAGCGGCTCTGTCACCGATGACAGGTTTGGGAGGAACTTACAGGTATATGTGACCATCCCAAGAAGACTCTGTACATTGGCAATGGACTTTGGCTCTGGCATTTCTACAACCGCTCTCACCTTCTCCTCACTAATCTTCACCCCCTCTGCAGTCAGCTTGTGACCAATGTATTCCACTTCATCTGTACATAGCTTCGTCTTCCTTGGGTTTAGCTTCAGGTTGCGGTCACGACACCGCTGTAACACCAGAGCCAGTCTCTCGTTATGTTTATCTAGAGTTGGAGCATGACTCAAAATGTCGTCCATTATGATCTGGACACCCTCAATATCGCAGAACATCTCACTCATTGCTCGCTAGTATATCTCTGGTGCTGAACAAATGCCCATCGGCAGACGCAGATACCTGTACCGGTCAAACGGTGTGTTGAAAGCCGTGCTGCGATTCCTTCGTCAGTTCTATCTGGAAGTAGCCCATATTCGCATCCAGGACCGTGAAAAACTTCGACTTATCCGTTCTTGTTGTCACCTCGTCAATGGTACACATTGGATGATATTCACGAAGCAGTGCCTTGTTCAAGTCTTTCGGGTCAATTGTTATTCGTATATCCTTACTTGGACCAGATGACTTCTTGTCTACCACATGTAGTGTACTGCACCACGCTGTCGGCTCACCCACAGGCACTTTCTCGATGATACCCAAGCACTCGAGTTCTTTGAGTTTAGTATGTGTAGGCATGCGCAAAGCTGCGGGAATGGGACGGGGAGAGTGGGCAACAGGCTTCGCTTCTGGGTCACATATCAAATCATATTTACCTGGAATCTTACCAACACCCTGAAATACATCTTTAAACTGACCATACACATCACTTGCAGATTTTGGGACAGAATCAACCACATCAACCCTTTTTACCAAGTTCATCCGCACACTGTCCTTCTCCAAGAGAATGTTCGGCACATTTGGGCCATCAAGAACCTCACACTTTATGTCATATTGTACACCCCTATACTCTACTGGTAATTGAACTGTCCCAAGTGACATCGCTGGTTGCCCCAACAGTCCACGTACTGCAATATTTGACTGAAACAGAATTGGTTTGTCAAACATAGATTCATAAGTCACTTTTGATATCAAGGAACATTCTGCACCTGTGTCAATTTTAAAGGAAATGTAACCATCACATTTTGTGCTAAGGTCCACCGACCACATACTTTTTTGTCTGTTGGCAACATGTACATCCTGTGTCACCATGTGGATATTGAGTGTCTCCATAGCAATATTTTCTGCCTCAAATTCATACTCTCCACCACCCACTGCACCATACTCCTCACATTCATAACCTTGACCGCCATACTCATTTGCCGCATAATGCACAGATATCTGAGAATAGCAACGCCGGGCAAAATGACCAACTCTGTGGCAGTAATTGTTGAGATTATTTGACGACGCGGGAAAATATGTTACCGGGTAACCAGCGTTCATGTCACTTCTGGTTAATAAAGTGACGTCACTATTTGGCGCCTTCCTTGTCACGATGGAAGCAGGAGTCAGTCCTTTCTCTTCATATGCATGATATCTCGATAAAACCAATAGGTTATGGGCCCAGGAATGCTTCGATACACGGTTGAAGGATTGAAGTGAGACACGTGAAATTTGGGACACTGGAACGCACGAGGAATGCCATCGGAGGCGGCGTTGGGGCAACGTCGGAGCCGGGCGTCGGAGAGGCAGCTTGGGGCGGCGTGCCCAACTTGAGGAGACCTCGCAGTGACGATCCCGTGTGTGGATAGATCATCGAGGTTGGATTCAAGAGGACATCGAGAAGATGCTGAAAAATGCTGCGTAGGCAAGTTTTTTGAGAAACAGCTGTTTGTGGATACCAAGTCGACGCGGGGTGTGTGTGACTGCAGGTGATGCCAGGAGACTGCAGGTGACGTCAGGATGTCGACTTGGGGTGTGTAGACAGTTACAGGGAGTTTACAGACAGTGGCTGGGAATTACAGGAGAGCACGGTGTGTACATGGGACACTGAGTGATGTACGGCAACACTGTGTGTACAGGAGGGCACGGTGTGTACGTGGGACACTGAGTGATGTACGGCAACACTGTGTGTACAGGAGAGCACGGTGTGTACATGGGACACTGAGTGATGTACGGCAACACTGTGTGTACAGGAGAGCACGGTGTGTACATGGGACACTGAGTGATGTACGGCAACACTGTGTGAACAGGAGAACACGGTGTGTACAGGAGACACTGATATATATATTATTTTTTTTTAGAGTAGGGAGGTGAGGCCTCACATGGAAATGAAGTACTGGTGACCTCTCTTTCCTAGTTTTAGGTACATGTACTATGTTTTAATTAAATAGTAATAGCAGGTGATGGCTATTTGATATGGTTTAATGTAAAACATATGAAAGACCTATTGTATATGATCACCTTTTAATAGCTAAGGTATATATGCTATTTAGTGTATTATGTAACAACATTAGAAATTATTGTTGTTTAACTTCTAAAATTAAAAAAGATCTAGTTTGTGTAACTAAATAAGTTAAAGTAATTGGTTTATTTTAGGGTGTAACAGAAGAAATACTGTTTATTCATTTGTGTGTTTTATCTGAGAAACAATACTTGACCATTGAGTCAAACAAAGGACTAAACCAGTTTACTGGAGGAAACTAACATTTAACACCAGTTTACTGGACAACATTTGACTAAGTCTAGGACTTACATCTCAGAGACACTGAGGACATCTAACAGTAAACATTCAATATTCGGGAGGAGTGTTTCAAGAAAAGACACTAAAACTATGTTTTGAGGAGGAGTGTTTACACTCACATATTCATATTTGTAGTGGCCAAAGCCAATGATTGAGACAAAGTATTGTGACAGAAGTTGACTTGCTACTGTTTATTACCTTTTCCACATGAGAGCAGCTACAGGTGCATGAGTACTCTTACAGAGTTGATGAATTGTCCTGCAATCACATAGAATAGCCACAGGAGATCTCTTGGGTAGATACTTATTTCCTATGGTTTGACACAGTAGCACACATACAGTCCATACACTCCTTATAATGTCTTAAAGTGTTGAAGTCCTTTGGTGAATGTAAATGGAACTGTGTATAACTCCAACTTTAACTGTACAAAGAATATTGTCTCCTATAGTCCTCAGGTACAAAGTCCAGCTTCAGCAAGTTCAATATAGTCCAATGTATACAGGTGGGGTAATCCTGGAGCACTCTGACACAGGTCTGCTCCCCATGGTGGTCTTGTAGCTACTGATTTCACCACCTCCACAGCACTGCCTTTTATAGGCCACAGACAGGATGATGCAATACACCAACATGCTGATGTCAGACTCTCAGAAAAAGTATGATGCAATAACCAAACTGGGTGATAAAACATACATAGTACACAGTAGAAAGAGGATGATGAAATACCTCTACCTGATTGCAACATAGTCTGGAACACTCTAGAAGGGTGAGGTCAGCACCATATAAAAGAGATGACGCAATACCCTCACTTGATTGCAACACATACACTACATTCCCGGCCCCTTAAATGTGAACTATAGAAGTGAACATTTACAAACATTCCTTAGTTCTTCATAAATATCAATATAAATATTTCAAACTTTACACTTGTATGAGTGACATGACAATGACATACACAATACTATCTATAGTGCATACAGTGAACAATAGAACATAGTTCAAACATTAGCATACATAAATGATAATAACATACAACCTTTCATGGAACAACAATATCTGTGTATGTTCTTTACTATTTAGGTACAATACAATATGCATAGTAATAACATCTCTGTGTACAATATGACATCATCTTGGATATCCTTTACTTACAAACACAACACGATCATACATCTATGATGTGACAGATTCAAGCAAACAAAGTTTGTCAATAGGTCTCACGAGTACATTTGTAGCAGTTTTGACCTCTACTGACCGCACTAGGCCATCTTTACCTGGGAACGTTTTGACAACACGACCAAGTGGCCAACTATTTCTAGGCAGATTTTCATCCATAACCAACACCACATCATTTGTTTGGACATTTCTCTTTGTTTCTAACCATTTCTGTCTTAGCTGCAATGTAGGGAGATACTCTTTTACCCACCGTTTCCAGAACTGGTCTGCCAAGTACTGTACATGCCTCCATCTACGACCATACATATCTTCCTTTCGGAAAGTTCCTGGGGATGCTCTAAGTCCTACACCTAGCTGAAGTAAGTCGTTTGGGGTTAGAGGTTTCAAGTCCTTTGGATCGTCTGATACCGGAGTGAGTGGTCTACCATTGACAATGTATTCAACTTCACAGAATACCGTGCTCAATCTTTCATCATCAAGGACTTGATCTTTGAGTATGGAATTCAGTACTTTGCGTACTGTCCTGATTTGTCTTTCCCAGACTCCTCCCATGTGAGATGCAGCTGGTGGGTTGAACTCCCACTTGATTTCTCTGATGAGAAAACTTTCCTTGGTTTTGTGATCTTCATTCCACCTTCCTATTGATTCATGCAGCTCCTTGTTTCCTCCAACAAAGTTGGTTCCATTGTCTGACCTGATCTTCTCAGGAACCCCTCTTCTAGAGATAAACCTTATCAAGGAGTTGATGAATGAGTCTGCATCCATTGAATTTAGCACCTCAATGTGTATTGCCCTTGTTGTCAAACAGGTGAACAAACAGCCATACCTTTTCTCTTGGCTCCGGCCCCTCTTCACGTAGAAGGGGCCGAAGCAGTCTACTCCTGTGTAGGTGAAGGGTGGTTTGTGAGGTGTAACTCTGTCCTTTGGCAGGTCAGCCATCCTCTGGACACCTAATTTTCCTCTAAATTTCTTGCATATCACACAGTTCTGCAGTACTCTATTTACCAAGGGACGCCCTTGTGGTATCCAGTATCTCTCCCGCAGTCTTGAGAGCACATACTCTCGTCCTGAATGTTTGGAGATCCACTCATGAGTGTGTCGTACAATCAGCTCTGCAACATGGTGGTCCTTTGGTAATATCAAGGGGTGCTTGGCAGAGTCAGTTATAGGTGCACTTTGAAGTCTGCCCTGTACTCGGAGCATGCTATCCTCATCTCTGAACGGCTCCAATTTGTATATAGTGCTTTTATGGGCGACTTGCTTACCTGATGCCAGGCTGGTGAGCTCATCTGAATAGCACCTTCTTTGCACATGCCTGATAATGCCCTTCTCAGCATTTTGGAGCTCATCCACAGATAGATCAGAAGTCAGTTTGGGCTTTCCCTTTCGGAGCCACTCGCCAAAGCGAATTAGCCATGCAACTGCCTTCTTCAAACGAAACCAGCTTGAATATCGTTTGAACATTTGTTCCAAGCGGTCTTCTGGATCTGTGACTGCAATGCAAACCTTGGCTTCTTTCTTGACTTCATGATCATCCAATAGTAGGTCAGGAGATCTTTGAGGAACAACTGGCCACTGAGACTTGTCTTCCCACAAGAAGTCCGGCCCCTGTTTCCATCTTCTGCTGGATAGCATTTCACTTGCACTGAGGCCACGAGAAGCATCATCAGCTGGGTTTGACTTGGTGTCTACGTACCTCCATTGGGTCGGTGATGATCCATCATGGATGATTGCTACTCTGTTGGCAACAAAAGTCTGAAACCGCTTGGTGGTGTTCTTGATGTACTGCAAGACTATCATGCTGTCAGTCCAAAAGATGGATTTGGTAACTTCCAGGCGTATCTCTCTGCGGAGCAGGCTATCCATCTTAACAGCCACCACAGCTGCTGAAAGTTCTAGTCTTGGAATAGTCATGTGTTTGACGGGAGCAAGTCGTGATTTACCCAGCAAGAAGGAACAGTGGACATCTCCTTGCTCATTCACCACACGTAGATAAGAAGTTGTGCCGTAGGCTTCTTCAGATGCATCAGAGAAATGGTGAAGTTGGATTTCCACACACTTACCAAAGTCTTGTGGTATGAGGCAACGCCTTATCTTAAACTCTTCAAGACGTGGGAGATCCTCTAGCCATCTTTTCCATTTCTTTATGTTGTCAGGTTCCAGTTCATCATCCCATCCTTTCTCTCTTTTGCATTCATCTTGGAATATCTTTTTAGCTTGTAGTATGAATGGGCATACAAATCCCAACGGGTCATACACTGAACTGACCACTCTGAGAAGCCCTCTTCTGGTGAAAGTCACTTCCTTTTGCTTGATCCTAATGCCAAACATGTCTTCCTGGGTATCCCATTGGACACCTAGTGCTCTTTCAACAGGAAGTGATGCTGAATCAAGGTCTAGGTCTTTGACTTCCTTTGCTCTGTCCTCAGGTGGAACAGATTCTATAACCTCTTTGCTGTTGGAGATCCATTTGGTCAGGCGAAAACCTCCCAGTTTCAGGAGTTGACAAAGTTCCTCTACCAGTTTCTTTGCCTGATCCACTGTTGACAGTGACTTTAGACAGTCATCTGCATAGAAGTTCTCCATCACGGTCTTGACAGTTTCTTCATCAAACTCAGTCTTGTGGTCCTCAGCCGTGCGTTTTAGAGCAAAGCTTGCACAACTAGGGCTCCATACTCCACCAAACAAGTGCACTGCCATTTTATAAGTCTGTGGAGGAAGGTCAAGGTTACCATCTTTCCACCACAGGAACCTTAATACGTCTCTGTGTTGTGGAGACACACGCACTTGATGGAACATGGCTTCTATGTCTCCCATGATTGCTATGTGGTCTTCCCTGAATCTTAGTAGCACGCCTATCAGTTTGTTGGTCATATCAGGGCCTTGCAGCACTTGCTTGTTTAATGATGTACCACCATATTCTGCTGCACAATCGAAGACAATCCTAAGCTTTCCTGGCTTATTTGGACTTGTAACGGAATGGTGTGGGATATACCACTTGATTCCATTATCCTTATCATCATCACTGTCTTGAACAGGTTCTGCATATCCCTTCTGGAGTAAATCCTCTATACCTGTCTTGTAAAGTCTATGAAGATCAGGATCCTTTGACAGTCTTCTCCCAAGACTCTGTAGACGTTTCTCTGCCATTTTCTTGTTGTCTATCAGTGCTGGTGGTGTGACCTTAAAGGGTATGTCCATCTCATAATGTTGATCTTTAAGTACGATGGACTCATTCCAGACATCCAAAACTCTTTTGTCATCTTGAGACATCTGTGGGAGACTTCCAGCCAACGTCTGTCCCACGTCCAGTTTCCAGAACTGCTCAACTTGAGCTTCAAGTCTCACATCTGGTCCCTGGTCAGCTTGAATGAAGTGGCAAACAGCAGAATCATTTGAATTCCCACTTTGCATTGGGCCATTGAGTGTCCATCCTAGACTTGTTCTGGTGGCATAGGGTTCATTTTCCCTTCCTCGCCTCACTTCGAGGGGAATCAGTGCATCTGGGACATCTTGACCAATGAGGAGAGTAATGCCTAATTTCTCTTGCAGAGGTATTTCCAGACACTTGAGATGATCCCATTTCTTAACATCTGCTTGTGATGGTGCACTGTCCCTTAGGCTTGGAAACCTGCTCAGTGCATAGACTCTAGGAAGTTTGACAACCTTACGTTTCTTCTTTGGTCCTTTTGTTGCTGTGACTTCTAGAGAGACTTCAAGGGCATCCATATCTTTCCCTTCACTCAGGGTCTCTAATGATAGAGAGGTATTTTCTCCCTTTAGTTCTAGTTGCTTGACCAAGTCCTTTGAGCAGAAGGTCTTGTTGCTTCCTGGATCAAGCAGGGCATGTGTGCGTATGTAATTGGTCTGACCCTTCCCTCGCACATACACAGGAACTATAGGTAAGGCGACCTTTGTGCTTTCAACGTCTGATTGCCCACATGCATAGCTCTTGGCTTCTACCGGCTTGTCTGGGGACTTCTGCTCCTCATTCTGTTCTCTGTCCTTTGCAGACTCAGGCTCGGAGACTTTCAATGGTTGATGCAGCAATGTTGCGTGTTTCCCCTGACAATCCTTCTCTTGACAGCCTCTGGGTCTTCTACATTCTTTAGATGTATGATTGCTGTAGTCAAGACAATTGAAACACAGTCTTTTTTCTTTTGCCACCTCCCGTCTCTTTTCCAGGGGCATCTTCTTAAACTTCTCACATCCACTCACTGTGTGACCATCAGCATCACACATGCGACACTTGTAGCTCTTGGGCTTGTCCTTCTGTGGTGCATCAGTGGGCTTGAGCTTCGTGTCTTGATTTGAGCTGGGGCTAGACTTATCAGTAACCTTTACATTAAAGCTTGATCCCTTCTTCTTGGGTATGGAAGGCTTAGGCTTTGCTTCCTTGGGGGCTGACCCTACATTTCCAAATACTGGGTCATTGGCCTCTCCAGCTGCCATCTCAAGGAATTTTAGAAACTCGTCAAAGTTTGGATATTCTCCAAATCTCTCACGGGCCTTATATGCCTCCTTGCGCCATTGGGTTTGAAGATACATGGGCAACCTTGTCAGGATCTTCACCATTCGGTCCTGTGAGTCTACTTCTTTAAGCTTGTTCATAGCACGCAGTGTCTCCAAACAGCCCCTGACATCATCAGCAAAGTCCTGAAGGGCTTCACCATCATTTGGCTTCACTGCTGGGCCTTCAGTTATTTTAGAGATGCATGCCTTTGAGATTACAAAGTCATTACCAAATCTTTGTTTCAACAGGTATCTTGCTTTCTTGTAACCTTCTGTTGTGGTCATCAATGCACATGGCTGTATCACCTTTAATGCCTTGCCTGTACAGTACTCTAACAGCCTATTAAGTCTATCAATATCCTCCACATCAGTCTTATCCACACAGCTGTCAAAGGCATTCATGAATGTCCAATACTTCAAAGGATTCCCATCAAAGGTTGTCAGGCTAGTCTTAGGAAGGCGAATGACATTGAGCATTTGGCGTTGAGTCATCATTTGGGATTCTAAAGCTGACTGACTCCTCTCCTGAATTTCACCTAAAGTTTCACTAAGACCCTTCAAAACTGGTTCAGACGTTTGCTTTATGGTTACTGGAGCTTGTGGTGATTTAACTAGCTCCATGAGCTTAGCTACCTGTCCAATCGTGAATGTCTCATCTGACCTTTTATCAGCATTCTCTATTATTGGTGATCCTGTCCACTCAGGTGCAAATGGGTTGAGCATTGACTTTCCCACACCCGGTGATCCTTTGTTGTCTGAGCTAAAGGTTGTAGGTTTGTTGGTCTTTTGGGCAGTACTAGCACTTATGGGACCCCCCAGATGACGGTAGGCCCTACTGGCAATAGTTGAATCAAGCATCTCCCCACATTGCAACTTTACATCAGTATCTTCTCTAGCTACAACATTATCATAAACAGAATCAAGGTTAACATTTGAACAGTTATCAACAAACGTTTGACTGACCTTTGAACCTTTATACACATACTCAGGATTATGAACACTCTTGGTCAGGACCTCTTCTTCTGCTGCTGCAGCAGCAAGTTCAGTCTGCATTTGTAGCTGCTGACGGCGTAGCTCCAGTTTCTTCTTTTCAAGCTCTAGCCTTTGCTGCTTCTCCCTCTGATGAAGTGTAGCTTCTCTGCGCTGACGTTCGGCTTCTTCGTGCTGACGTTCGGCTTCCTGGTGCAGTTGTAGCTGGGTGAGCTCAAGCTCTTGCAGCTCTTGGAGAGCTCTAGCCTTGACTTCAAGGGCAGCCCGTTTCGCGACTGCCTTGGTTCTGGTACTTGATGCCCGCGACGCCCTGGATGTGGCACCAGAGCCACCCTGTGACACACTATCCTCAGGTTTGACACTCTCCTGCAGGCTATGCTGTTCCTGAAAACAGATATATTGTCTTTGTGCACCTTGAAACCTGTCTTCAAGTTGTTGATACCAGGCCTCTTCATCAGTGGCCCTATCAGGTTGAATGTCCAGCACTAAATCCATGAAGTCATGGTGCACTGAATATAAGTCCTTAAATGCAGATGTCATCTTCTCAGCTGCAACTTGAAGTTCAGGTAGACCGGCGTCACATTGCATCAGTTGTATCAGCATGTTAGTCTTCTTGGTCAGGTGACCAGCATAACCACCTCTTGAACGGCGTAGTGCCAACAGTTTCTCAGTATTGACACTATGAGGGTCCAGCATCTTGCTTGGTTCTCTTTGCCTTGAACCTGTATGTGACATGATGACTTACTTGGTGTACTTGCTGAATATCCTGGTTCTTGTAGACTATTCTTTGTACCAAATGTAGTGGCCAAAGCCAATGATTGAGACAAAGTATTGTGACAGAAGTTGACTTGCTACTGTTTATTACCTTTTCCACATGAGAGCAGCTACAGGTGCATGAGTACTCTTACAGAGTTGATGAATTGTCCTGCAATCACATAGAATAGCCACAGGAGATCTCTTGGGTAGATACTTATTTCCTATGGTTTGACACAGTAGCACACATACAGTCCATACACTCCTTATAATGTCTTAAAGTGTTGAAGTCCTTTGGTGAATGTAAATGGAACTGTGTATAACTCCAACTTTAACTGTACAAAGAATATTGTCTCCTATAGTCCTCAGGTACAAAGTCCAGCTTCAGCAAGTTCAATATAGTCCAATGTATACAGGTGGGGTAATCCTGGAGCACTCTGACACAGGTCTGCTCCCCATGGTGGTCTTGTAGCTACTGATTTCACCACCTCCACAGCACTGCCTTTTATAGGCCACAGACAGGATGATGCAATACACCAACATGCTGATGTCAGACTCTCAGAAAAAGTATGATGCAATAACCAAACTGGGTGATAAAACATACATAGTACACAGTAGAAAGAGGATGATGAAATACCTCTACCTGATTGCAACATAGTCTGGAACACTCTAGAAGGGTGAGGTCAGCACCATATAAAAGAGATGACGCAATACCCTCACTTGATTGCAACACATACACTACAATATTCATAAGTTCTTATTCATTGTGTGTATTCTCAAGTTATATATTTTTCACTTGTCGAGGACGAGTGTTGAGATTATTTGACGACGCGGGAAAATATGTTACCGGGTAACCAGCGTTCATGTCACTTCCGGTTAATAAAGTGACGTCACTAGTTGGCGCCTTCCTTGTCACGATGGAAGCAGGAGTCAGTCCTTTCTCTTCATATGCATGATATCTCGATAAAACCAAAAGACTGGTTGTACGCTGGGCACTGTCTCGGTCTGTGCACATAACCACAGTTACCACATGATTGTCCACTCTCCGCATAACCTTGACCTCCACGACCTCTGTAACCGCCGCGTCCACCGCGACCTCCACGACCATGGAAGCTATCCTGATGATCCTGAACTTGTTCCTGACCATGACCCTGGTGACGATCTTGATCTGGATACTGACCTTGACCCCGACCACGTGCGCTGAAACCCCCTCGCCCCCAACCATAGCCTCGGCCTCGGGGGAGATACCTGTCAACCACATACACCCGGGACTCCTGACTGTCCTGAACACCTCCGGTGATCTTCCTGGTCATCAACTTCTGCTCGTGGAAATTACATGCCTTAATCAGCTGATCAAGTGTCAAGTCATCTTCCCATAATTTGTCCTTTAACTTCTTATCACTGACACCATTTGAGATCTGGACACAGACTTGCTGCTCCTCGGATGTCCCAAACTCACACTGTGACGCTAACTCCCTCACAGCTGCGATATACTCCGCGACCGTCTCATTTTTCTGCACCCGCTGCTGGAATCGTGTGATGTAGCCTTTCAACAACTTCTTTGGCTCAAAATGAGCATCAAATTTAAGCAGCACAGGGTCTAATTTCTTCTCGTCCCCAGCCGGAAAGGTGAACTTGTCAAACACCTTGATCCACTGGGACCCCATACTACACAACAACATGGCCACTTTTGTCTCCCCAGATACCTCTGTCTTTTCTGCTGCCTCTAAATACAACCTGAACTCCATTTGCCAGTCCTTCCATGCCTGGGCAATATTCTCCTCAGCCTGAGGGCTGAACTTGGCAGGGGGCTTGAAGGTAGCCATGCTCTTCACTATAGGCCTATCACACCTAGATACAGTACAGTCAGTAATACTTCGACAGACTCAGCTAGTGAGTCCCACAACTTGATATTCAGATGGCTGGCATCCACACAACAGTCAAGTTCTACTCACAGTTCAGGACTTCCACTCCTCTTATTTCACTGACACACCATCAAGTTCATTTCACCACACACTTCTGACGCCATGTTATGTCTGTGCCTATCCTGGTATTTCATATTTGGCTCAATTAATGGGAATCTACTCAGAGAACAACAAACACTTGCGTTACGGTAGTTCCCGCCGGAAGTCATGTATTCCGAACGTTGCAACGGGTATACAACACCCAGCACCTGCCGCCTCTCCTACGTACGTCGCCCCACGCCGCCTCCGATGGCGTTCCTCGTGCGTCTCTCACAGCGATTTTCTAAGTGGCTAAAACTTCACTCTTAGCAACCATCCGACCTTCTTACTATCTCACAACTACCTTCGTACCTTCACCAGCCTTCTCTGCACAGTGAATACGTAACTGGGCCCATAACCTGTTCAGGATCGATGATTAGGTTGGATCTAAACTGAGATTTACACAGAGAAAATATCAGACTCCATCTTGTCTGTAGAACGGACGCCTCAGAAGTGACGTCATATTTTAATAACGGAAGTGAGATGAACGCTGGTTACGCTGGTACCCGATAGACTATTTTCGGGCGTTGTCAAATACTCAACAGTACCCATATTGCATGTTGATTTCAAGCAATGCCCATGTCTCATGTTTCCATGGCATTAGGCTACTTGTGTAGGAAAAGATTTTGGAAAATTGTGAAGGTCCAGACTTCAAATGGTGCATTTTGGTGTCGGTTTGGGCATCAGAGAAGTAACGTAGATCTATATGGTAGTCATTAATAAGGGGGGGGGGGGTGACATTTCTGCTTTCTGTTTTAAGTGAGTTTTGAGAACAATATTTCATGTTGCAAGATCTCATGCTATTCAATACCATGTCACTTAGACCAATGTAGCATGTCAGATTTAAGAAATGCCCCATGTCTCATGTCACTAGTATGGCCATGTCCCATGTCGATTTTGATGATTGGCCATGTCACCAGATCGGATTTAGGATATAGCCATGATGAAGCCATTGAATTTAGGCTAGGGGTCAATAGAGCCATAATCTGAAGGTAGAATTCATGAGAATGGGGACGAGGTGTTCTAGTTCCTCCCAACACTACATTCCAAAAGAAAGGTAGAATCAGAATTTTCCCCACGGCCCTAAAACTAGAAGTTGTTGTACATGTCACCTCACAATAGGGGAGAATATACCATCTGAGGAAATATAGAAGCATTTCAGAAGCTGATCAAGTATGAAGTATGAGGCTTCGGGAAAAAGGTTTTCTATTTAGAACCAGATGGGGGAATACGGGACACCTAAGGGTTTTCATGCAATTTCTGCCTTTCTGGTGACCATAAGCAAAATATTTTTTCACCTATATTTTAAGCATTCCTCTTTTTTATTTAACTGTGTTGAAGAAAGATTTCCTCAAACTCCCTAAGGGGCCATCCATTAATTACATACGCACATTTTTGCACAAAATAGACCCCCCCCCCCCCCCACCCCCCCTGTTGCACCATGTACGCATTTGGACTACCCCCCCCCCCCATGCGTACATACTCATTTCACTTTGAACCCCCCCCCCCCCCCACACACACACACACACTCTCTACTGATGAAATGGGGGCGGGGAGGCGCAAACAATTTTGACCCCTCCCCCTCTCGAGAATACGTGGAATGGTTTGCGCCACCCCTCGCCAAAGGCGCTGACAATTTTTTGCCCCCTCCCCCCTTTTGAACCATTGGTGGATTCAGGGGGGTGGCCCGACGGGCCTTGCCCCCCCCCCCCCTCCCCCTCAAAAAAAAAGTAATTAAAAAAAAAAAAAAAGAGTGGAAGAAGAGAGGAGAAAAGAGAGGAAAAAAGAGAGAAGGGGACAATACCATATAGATACCGACCATCAGCATTTTCTTGGGGGGGGGGGGGGGCTAGTATGGCTGCTGTGATTTTCTTACGCTGTGCTTCGCTTGCACTGTGCGCGGGAACAGTCAGTCCATGGTTGGCCAGGTTTGGGCCCCCCCCCCCTGGAAAATCCTGGATCTGCCACTGTGAACTATAGTAACGCATCGTGTTTTTTTTGCTAAAAAGGGGCCTAATTTTTCATGTCCCCTCCTTAAGAGGGGTCAGAAATTTCTACGCCCCCCCCCCCCCTCAGGGGCAGTCGGAAAATTTTACGCCACCCCAAATCCACCACCCCCCTGTATCTAATAAATGAACACTCCCTAAATCAAGGATAATTCCATGCCTGGTTGGGGATGGTCAAGCTTAGGGCCGTGTCATTTATTGCCATCTGGGGGAGGGGGGCTTGATAGATATAGGAGGGGTCACAATGAAAAAGGGCCCTTAGTGGTAGGGGGGCTTATTTTCCGCAGAAGGTTCAATAGAAACTTAATAGAATCTTAGAAATTCCTACTTTTTGTCTACAACTAGTAGCATTTCTAAGAATTCTCCAAGAAAATTTTCAAAATTTGGTTGGATATTTGGACCTAAAAGGGTACCAATTTTACTCCAAAATGACCAAAATGTCGGCCCTATGCGTACACAATGCGTATGCCAAAACGGGTCTAGACCCCCCCCACCCCCCCTGTACGCATCTGTATGCATTTGGCTTAACCCCCCCACCCCCCCTGGTGCGTATGTAATTAATGGATGGCCCCTAAGGTACAATGCTTGTAGTTAATAATTTCAAAGATTTTGTGACCCATATTACCCCACGGTGGGGTAAAACGGGTTGCCATTGTGGGGTAAGAACCCGGGGTAAGAAGGAACGGAATAGGGATTAGGGTAAATGGCCAAATATCTTTCATGCATGGGTGGAATTCTTTGAATGAGAAGCCTTTGAGGTACCTTAACAAAATTATAATGATTTAAACTGTCCAAAATCATTATAAAGATACTTTGTTACCTCAATGAGTGCTATATGCCTATTCTTGTCGAGAGAATTTGTCAAAATATTAAACAATTAGCAAAATTTGGCAAAAATGGAGTGTTTACATCGTTTCCATGGTAACCAGGATGTCATGATATACCCAAAACTCTATCTATTAGATGGGGCTCCCTTATAGCTTTAATTCAAGCTATTATGTGACCATTTATGTTGAGATGCACACTAGAAACAACAAAAATTGTGAATTGTCCTTGATGTTCAAATTGACCCTGAACTTTTTTGTATTTTCATGCCGCCATTTTGGAAAATGGCCACCACGCAAGGCATGACCATATGCATATTTAAAACATGAAAAAATCTCACAAAGAACTAAGTTTATTTAGATATCTTGAAAAAAAGTAGTTTCTGCAAAGGCACTCTTTCATGTGGAAGTTTTAAATAAGATTAATAGCTTAACATTTTTGTAGAAAAAATATATACAAATTGCCATAGGGATTGCCTTTGACCCGTATTACCCCACCGAAAAATGAGGTTGGGGTAATACGGGACACCACACAAATAGTGGTGTCAATTCCTAGACACTTCACAGAAAATAACCAAACCATATTTAATTCTATTAGCTATTGGGTGTTTCATCCTTAGCACCTGAAACCAGAATATTATCATTTTGCTCAAACTAGGGGCTTACATAAATAATGATGTGTCCAATTATGCTTTACTAATCAGGATGTCAGCCCTCAATATTCCAGGCATTCAATTTTATTTTCCACATATAATTCAAATAATAATTCCTCCAACAACATAATAAATGCTGCAATATATATGATCTGATGCCTACCTTTTATCATAAAACCAAAACTGAGTTCTTAGTGTTACCTTTCAGTAAGAAATATCAGTCTGAAATGAGAGTGTCCCTTATTACCCCATGGCCCGTATTACCCCATCTTCCCCTATGTGTGCATTATCACCCTTAGGATTTATATTTTAGCTACCCCGCTAAGTGGGGAGGGGCACATATTTTCTCCATTGAAAATGGGGAAAATCTACAAAAGTAAAGGGGGAAATCCTATTCCTGACAGCTCTAAAATGCACCAGAATGCACCGTTTCGCCTCTAGAAACACAAAATTTCCTGGGGGCATGCCCCCAGAACCCCCTAGTCTGGTCGCTGCATTTCGCTTGCGAATTTGCTGCGCTGCACTTGCAACATTTGGGTTCCCCTGATATTTTGTCTTTCCAGCCCAAAATCATATCTGCTCCATCCCCCCCCCCTCACCAACCAGAAAAATAGTCAGACCTTTGCCCCCCCCCCCCCAACTTTCAAATGGTTCCGCCGCCCCTGGGCATGGAGAGAAATGGCCCCGGCTTCATAAGTCTTTGCAGGGTCATATCCTGGTCATTGCTGAGACCGGTAATATACAGTGAAATCTCGTTATAACGAGGACGGTTATAAGGAGCAATCGTTTATAAGGAGCAGATTTGCTCTGCCATTTTCTTTTCCATAGTTTTCTATAGTGAAAAAAACTCAATGGAACGAGCATTTCTAGCCAAAAATCGTTTATAAGGAGCAGATTTTGATGCATACTTCTTCAAAATGATTCATTATTTTTCAAGAAAATTAACTACAGTAAAACTTGGTTACAACGAGGTACCTCTAACTACAGTAATTACCTCATTGTAACCAAGTGCTCGTTGTAAAAGAGGTAAGCTTAGACACCTGTCAAGGGGTAGGTATAGACACGTGGTAGGGGGAGGGGGGAAGGGGGATGGGGGAGGAGCAGGGGGAGGCAGGGGGCTTTGAGAGGGCTATTGAAATAAGGTAAAAACTCCCACCTCCAACAGTTAAATGACCTCCCACAGCTGTACAGGGGGCGGGGAGGCCGGGTACAGAGGCCCTACACCTCCCACAGCCACCCACCACCTCCCACAGTCGCCATGGGGGGGGGGGGGAGTTACAGAAGTCCTGCACCTCCCACAGTCGCTCACCACCTCCCACAGCCGCTTGGGGGGGGGGGGGTACAGAAGTCCTGCACCTCCCACAGGCTTGTAGGGGGAGGAGCAGGCCGAGTACAGAAGCCTTTGACCTCCCACAGTCGCCCAACACCTCCCACAGCCGCACAGAATGGACATCTCCCTAGTGTAGGGACATCTCCCTAGTGTAGGCACATCTCCCTAGTGTAGGGACATCTCCCTACTGTAGGGACATCTCCCTAGTGAGGGGACATATCATAAGTGTGTGGATATATCCCCCTGACCATAACATTTTACTAAGCAAGGGGGCTGTAAGAACTACGGCTTTTGTCCTTAATTACAGTAATTTCATTGAGAAAATTGTTAATTACAATTCCGAATGTAAGAAATTAGTTTGTTATAAACAATAACACTTCGTTATAACAAAGTTACTTTACTATGTCTATGGGAATGTATGGGTGAAAATCGGGACCAATCAAATATGTTTGTTGTAGCCAAAATTTGTTGTAAGGAAGTTTGTTGTAACCAAATTTTGACCAAAATCGGTTTCAAGGAAGGTTGGTTACAACGAGCAAATTTGCCTTGCCAAAAGGTGCTCCTTACAACGAGATTTTACTGTACATAGTAGGTCTCAAATAGGGAATTCCCCGAGGTCAGTCGGTGCATCCTTACTGAAAGACTGACTCCGCACAGAATACCAGATGAGTTCTGGGTGGTCAAAATAGTTAGGGGATTTTCTAAAATTCTGTTAAAAATCACAGGTGCCCCTATATAAATTCTAAATCATATGACATGCAATAAAACATGGTTCTTGGAGCTAAAGGCCTTTGTTTTGGGGTCTATCTGAGTTGGGTCTGAAATGAATTTATTCACTGCAGAACTGGCCGGTCATGGAGGTTTGTAGACATTTGGGAGTGGCATTTCAGATTTTCGTGAACAAAGTCTCCTTATACTTTAATAGGGTAAATGTGGGTAATATCGCGCATGTGGTAATATCGCGCACCCCCCCTAAAAGGCACATTTTTCAGATTATTAAATTTTTTTTTTTTTTTTTAGTTAGCCACGTTATACTTAGTCTCATTCTAATGCATTTCGTTTACCTGTGTTATGCATGTATGCCAGGACCCAGAGATGAATAAAATCACCTAATAATTGCTATTTTTAATACTTGCTAAATCAGCATTTTCTATACTAATTCCCATAGAGCTAATATCGCTCAGGCATGTTGTAATATCGCTCACTTTTCATAAAATGAAATAAATTAGAATAAATGACAATTAAATAAAGAGAACAAGCATACAGGGTGGCATTGTATGTTGTCTACAATATGTGTTATTTTGGGGATGCTACCTCTAACCATACAGGTGTGACAGCATGTAGAGTAAAGCACCCTGTTTTCACACTTTAGGTGTGAAAACAGGTGAACGATATTACCAGTATGGTGAATTGCATTGCTTTTCAATGGGGAGCGATATAACCCAATGGTATGAGCGATATAACCATAACTGTAGCGATATAACCCAAACATTTTGCTGGATTTTCATTTCCCTACTGACCATACAGGGGGTGCAATTTGCATTTATTTTTTCCTCCATTTTTTTTGTTTTAATTTTTTTTTAAATATTTACATCTAAAAATGGTTCTTAATCACAATGGAATGGAGTGGTGAGGATCATTTGGGTAATATCGTCACTAGGTGCGCGATATTACCCACATTTACCCTAGATTATGTATGAAGGTTCATTGTAGTGACGTATGATAGACTTTTCCTTCAATACCTCCTTATAATACAATTTATTGCATGTCATGCTATATTAAAGTATAGTGGGGGAGTAATTCCCTGTCTGAGACCTAGTACCTGTTATCCGGCCAAAATTCAAGGAGGGAAAAAATAGTTCGCTGTCAAAACACCAGGTGGCGACAAGATCGTCGTCTCGCGTCAAATCTCGCGACCGGCCATGTGACACGTTCTTTTCCAACCAAGCCGCCATCATGGTTCGCATGCACGCTCCCGGGTAAGTTTGATAAACGCTTATTTTCTTAATATTCTGAGGCTAATATTGGCCTAATTACCAAGAGAGAATATAACAGAATCTACACTTTCCTAGGTAAGTCGACTAAATATAATGGATGCTGCTCTAATACTTGGCAAATGACCTGTCAACGTCGCGATGTGAAGCCGCATGTTGTTTCCTATCAAGTCCCACATGGCCGAAAACGGCTGTCAGTGTCAAATACTGTACTTTTAGCGAGGGAAATGCTAAATCACCAACCGTAGAGGCAAATATGTGTAAACGCATGGTTCAAATGGACAGAGTTGGTTGTGCCGTATATCTAGAGATGTGTGGATCTCAAACGTCCTGAAATGTTTGTCGTGAGAAGGCACTGTCACCAGTACAATAGAATGAATTTGAGGTTGTCAACAAACTCGAAACTGGTACTGACACTTATCAGTGACTTGGCCTTGGATTTAGTGAACCGCGTTTTGTGGGAGCATGAATGGATGGCTTAAAGGGAAATGCGGGTTCCTACACATAGGCCACCTGGTGGCAAAAATCAATACTCATGAAAACTCTTCTTTTGGCTAAATTTGTATTCCAATGTATGGTACTTTCCCTTAATCAACCATTTTATTTGCCATCCAAAGATTATACCTGTGTGTATGGCATTTATAAGTCACTGGGACACCCATAGCATCCTATAATTAAGGCAAAATAAGTATCTTTGAAAAATTCATAACTTTCTTATTTGATCGGTGACCTCTTAGTATTTTACATCTAAAATGTTCCTATAGATGCCCATGAAACATTCCCAAGTTTTGGTTGATATAGCAATAGAGGGGGATAATCCATGACCGATAATGCGGAAAAATACTGTTTTCCCATTCATTTCTATAATTAAGGTACTCATTTGCTCAAATGGCTGTATCATGAAAATTAGCTCGGTGACAAGTAAATTTCTTTTCATTTTCTATTTGATAATAAATCAAGCTAATATAATCTTGAGTTACATGCAAATAGCAATAGAATTTCAGTATTAGCTCGACAAGTAGCATTTCCCTTTAACATAGATATAAACTAGCGATGACAGTCCAATCCACGGGTGTTGTGTATTGTATCTGCCACTATGCTAAACAGGTGTTTGTAAATTTGCTATAGGAAAGGCTCTGTATGTCAGAATCACAAATGGGTGGTATGTATTTAAAGAGGAAAGCCTGATCTTTCTATTGGTGGGTAAAGTTTTAAACAATTAACTATTTAAAGCATGTGTAAAACTATGGTTTGTTGGGAGAAGTTCAGTTTCTGCCGGTCCACCATGCATTGATATTTGGTGTAATGAGTGTACTTTTAGCAGACAACTGTGAAATAAACAGTGTTACTGTATGTTTATACATTACCTTACATTTATATGAATATAACAACATGATAACCTACAGTTTAAGACATTTTTGAGAAAAATCTGCCAAGATTTAAAGAAAATATGAGTTCTGACAGACTCCAAAGTTTGAGGCAATTTTCTGAAGAAAATATTTCCCCAAGAAGCCTAATGAACCTATAGGGCTCTTCTATAGCATTTTTGGAATAAGAAAAAGTTGGTTTTGTAGGGCTATAGCCCAGCGAAAATTAGCTAAACATGATTTGCCACAGTGAAAATGAGATTTGAAATTTTTTTTAAACATTTTTGGTGACTTTGATGTGGGAATTCAAATATGTTTACCAATAGTTATATAATGCCACTTATATATGTTAATCTGCTAATATTTAGCTTTAAGGAGGTACCATTGGTTTGTTGATAGGCCTTCTCAATCAAATTCTATCCATATTTATGTACAAAGGTGCAGATATGCCTCGCGCACAGCGCATGGTTAAGTGTCGGTGTTATCTCAATATTTTGACAAATATGCCAACCGAGAAATGGCAGAAACTGTTTTACAATATTGATATTTAAAGTGCCATAGAATCTCTTCTAGTTGGAATTTTAACTTGCTTTAAAGTGCTCTGCAAAGCTGCTTTCAAGGCCCTTCGTTTGAGCTATTCCTTGTCTAATTCTGGTGAGATGCTATTTTGGGGCTGTCATCGCTATATAAACGTGCGCAATTGTACCGCAATCATCTATTTCGGTATTGAAAATAGAATTGTAAGTTTAGAAAAAATACAAATGTTTAGAAACTAAACTTGCAGAGAAACTTCTGTCAAGTGTCCGCTGAAACCCTGTCCCACTTTTTTGCGACCCCCCCCCCCCCCCCCCGTTGTTAAAAGGTCAACACTCCCTTATCTGGTTAATGACCCTTAGATATTCTCTTTAAACAACTGAATTAAGAGGCCACTGTACCTACTGTAGACACTTTAACTTAAAAACAATTCAGAAATACTACATCACCGCTGCAAGTTTTACTTAACCAAGCTTTCTCATTTTATTTGCAGTAAGGGTATTTCCAAGAGTGCGCTGCCCTACAGGCGTAGCGTACCCACCTGGCTGAAGGTAACCAGTGATGACGTCAAGGAGCAGATCTACAAGCTCGCCAAGAAGGGTCTTACCCCATCCCAGATTGGTGAGCAATACTTGGTCAACAATAACTACTAACTGCAGTACGGATACATCAAACACGCAGTTTATAAGAGGGGATGATGGTCGAGAATATGTCCTAGTGGACATTTTAAATTAAAAGAAATGTGGTATGATAATCCTTGCCTAGTGCATGCATATCTAGCCCAAAAATAAATGTCAGCGCAGGCAAGATGTCTATAACCATTATGAGGCCGGGGGACAAATAAATACTACAAGGGGTGAAATGTATATTACTGAATTGCATTTATCGGTAGATAGATTACATGTGGATCGTAACATGGTTTTGACTCAAGGCTAGGCTTGAGAAAAAAACTCTAAAACAGGCTCCCAATAAAAAACTTTATTAATCTTGCTGAATATTTTCGTTTTCTCAGGTGTGATCCTCCGTGATTCCCATGGAGTCGCTCAGGTTCGCTTTGTGACTGGCAACAAGATCCTCCGTATCCTCAGGGCCAAGGGCCTGGCTACCGACATCCCCGAGGATCTTTACTACCTTATCAAGAAGGCCGTCGCCATCCGCAAGCACTTGGAGAGGAACAGGAAGGTAGGTATCACAGCGAATTTATAAATGTGTAGAGGATATAGCATCAAACTTAATCATCAGGGAATTGGGGCATCCCAAAAATGAAATATCACCGCGGAAGTTTTCCATAAATGATCTTAGATACAATGTATCTCAGAGGTACTACCATTAGTAATGTGTTTGCCGATGTTGTAAAGAAGAAGTTGCATACTGTACAGACTACAGTATTATCTCAACACCAACTATAACCAGTGTTGGTGCCATGTAGCATCTATCTAAGACATGCTCTCTGGGGCGGATCCAGGATTTTGCATATTAAGGGATGGAGGGGACATTGATAAATCTAACGGGATCACATAAATCGCATTGCCAGCTTGGTATTACCCGGTACTACTGATTTAGCTGGTATCCCCTGTAGAGAAACCTACGCAGAATCTTGACTCAGCAAGTGCTGTGGAAATTTCCTGAAACTAATGATTCATTAATCAAGACTTCCATGAAAAACAAAACAAAAACACGTAAGGCCACTTAAACTTGATTATCAGCTTTAAGGACACCGCGCGCATCCTCTAAAAAGGGCCGCATTGGTCTTTTTTTTCATCTTTTAAGAGAAAAAAAAAAGGCCAAAAAAGGGCGCATCTAAAAAAATGTAGAAGACATGTTGCAAAAATATCAATATCTCAGCTGATAATGGGGGTAGAAACGAAGTTTAAAGGGCATTTTAGACCTTATTTACATGTGCAGACCATCAATTCACCGATTTTTTCCAAAAAGGGTCCAATATCATGTTTCGGAAGCTCCGTCAAGGATAGAACCTTCTGCATGTAAGAATTTTGGGAATTTGGGGAGTTTGTCAATCTCCCACTTTCACCCGTCAGATGGGGTACCGTTCAGATTAATCCCAAATTACTAGTTGACCACCCAGCTCCACTAGTGGACTTGGTCTCATTAGGGGAAGTAGAGGTTGGAGACCAAGTACTGGCCGATTGCCTGTAAGAACAGAGACTGCTCCCTTTAGATTTTGGTTCAATAGTACATCTAATACACCCACAGTACATAAGAGCATAGAGAATACATTAGAGCATAGCCCATTGGTGTATATTGAATGAATCTTGGTCAGCAGTGACGGCCACTCCAGCACCAACACAACCAGCTGAATGATGAACTGTGAACTTCCCCCATTCCCCATAAATTCACAGGGCCGCGTACAGCCGGCGTACAGGTTAAGGGTGTCATTGATACCCCCAAATCGATATACCAACATTTTCGGAATTAAGATTATCGCATCGAGAAATCCATTATATCAATATTCTCTTTGACCCTAATAAGGCTGAAGGAATTCTCATTCAAAACCGAAAGAATATTTGAAATAGTCCAAACAGAACTACAGATATCAATCAAAAGGAATTGCAATTCCAAAAATGAGCCTAAAATACTGACGATTCATTATTTGAAAGGCTGACAATTTTAGAAACTCATTTCAATCCATAACCACAAAATTTGTGGCACTTTGGATAGAACAGGATATATTACAATATAGCATATCACATGCCCCCCCCCCCCCCTTTCAAACCACCACAAGTAGCGCAGGGTAAGCTCTCACGTTAAAGACCCTCCAACGCTTTATCACAATGTAGATACTAGTTGTCAGGGAAACGGGTTGTGAAAGCAAGGAAATCATGTGGGAACGCCGAAATGTATGAATATGGAAAGTTTGCAACTTATTTGCTGACCAAGTAACTGATGTATCAGCTCATGATCAATTCATCTCAGCATACAACGGACGTTTGATGACAGTACTGTTGTATTTTGAAATATGCCCTCTTATGCTCTTTTTGGTGGAGGGAAATTACATCTGAGCCTGTGCCTTTTGATGAACTATGCTGACCGTTTGTTCACTTTTGTAATTTCAGGACAGAGACTCCAAATTCCGTCTTATTCTGGTAGAGAGCAGAATTCACCGTCTGGCCCGCTACTACAAGACCAGGAAGGTGCTTGCTCCCAACTGGAAGTACGAGTCATCCACAGCTTCAGCCATGGTCGCATAATTATGTAAAATACGCGTGAATAAAACCTCTCTTCAAAAGAATTTCCACTCTTTATTTTTTATCAAATACGGCAGCCCCATTGATTTAACCAAGAAGTGCCGTATTTAACACCCCCCGTTAAATAACCCATGGCCGTGTTTAACGGCCTGTGACGTCATCAAAAACGGTCGTTTGTTTACATTTGAATGGCGGATAAATAAGCCATTTTATTTGTCATGAAATACGACAGTGTCATTGATTTAACCAAGGAGCGCCGTATTACACGCCCCCCGTGCAATAACCTTTGGCCGTATTACACTGCCCTGTGACGTCATCAAAATGGCGGTTTGTTAACATTTGAACGGTGTAGGAAAAGGTTATTTCAGATAAATTAGGCCCTTCCTCCCTACAATAATCAAATTTGAATTGAAAAAGATAAAAAATAAACCCAAATGAACACTCGTATTAGCCTATTAACAGGGTTATTTCACTTGTTGAATGTGGGGCCGCATTTCACTCGGCCTATGGCCTCGTGAAATACGGCCCCACCTTCAACTCGTGAAATAACCCTGTCAAGAGGCTAAAACTCGTGCACCTTTGGCTATTAAGCCTTTTTAGGCTCCCTCCTACCATAAATTTGGTATTTTGAATCGAAAAAGGTAACAAAGGAACACTAGTTTTAGGCTGTTGACTGAGTTATATCACTTATTGGCTCATGGGCCGCAGTTCACTCGGCCTACGGCCTCGTGAAATACGGCCCAGGAGCCAATGCGTGAAATAACCCAGTCAAAAGACTAAAACTCGTGGACCTTTGTCTATGTATTCTGCCATCATTATGATTTTATACAATTAAGCCTACTGTAGAGCCAAGTTTGTAAATTAAAGTGGGCGGATTGACTAGATATTGGGGGAAAAAATTGGGCATCTTTTGAGGGTTGTGATTTAATCAAAACGAAGATTTGGGGGAACTGGCACAAACCTATGCAGCCCGCCCAGGTTTAAAGTACAAGCGCCAAAACTTGTACTTTAACTAGAGGGAACCTCTGATAGGGGGGAAATTGGGATTGGTCCCTTCCATCCCTGCCGCCTAAAAGAAGCTAACTCCCTTAAATAAGTTAATTTGGCCACACCAAAAAAAAAAAGGTCAATGGATTTCACTTCTGAAAAAACTGGGTCGAGTGGGTAAGAAAAAGCTTTATTGAATCATGTAATTGAAAAAGAATATTTTGGTCATGGGAAAAGTGGAGCGAGCTGAAGAACCCATTTTGTTGCCAAATTTCTATACACTAAAGCACAAAGTCAGGGATCTTCAGTCTTGGATCATATAGACATGTCAAGGATTTCTGCCCATTCCTTTGA